>MU186588.1:76527-87897 GCA_016904865.1 Pissodes strobi | reverse complement strand
TGGAGGGTGTGCCCTGATATCATAAGAACGATTATCAGAGAATGTGGTAGAAGGAGGATATTTCCACAATGCTGGATTACGGCCAAGTAGCCTGCAGCCACAAAATGGGAAAACTACTTGATAAATTAATCAACAGGAGACTCCAAATAGAGATAGAGGCACGTAAAATAGTATCAGATAGACAGTTTGGATTCAGAATTGGAATGGGGACTGTGGACGCAGTTGATGCACCTATGCATGACATCAACATCGGAAAGGCAGCTAAAAGAACGCAATTAGTGATAGCTCCAGACCTAAAGAACGCGTTCAATTCAGCATGGGGCCCTGTAATTGCTAAGGGGATGGTGGATAAAGTGATAAACAAAGGCACTATACAAATATGTTGGAGTTTTCTACGTTGCCGGACGGTAATTTGTGGTGAGATGGAATCACGAATACACAAGGGATGTCCACAGGGCTCCTGCCTAGGACCCACTTTGTGGTTGATAATAATGGGAGATTGGTTTGAGGGTATGAAAAGTTTGAAAGAGGAATGGGAGATGAATGATGGAATGGATGAACGTGAAAGGTCGGTCTCGCACGAGGCATACGCAGACGATCAGATCATCATAATTAGAGGTAGATCCGGAAAGGAAGTAGAGAGGAAGTGGATACAGCTGTGGGATAGAATGACACAATGGGAGCTGAATAATAAACTGCGATATAACAAAGAAAAAACTGAGGTGCTATTTATTCCACATGCTGGCATGACGAGACAACCCAGGCTGACATTCCACGAACAAAAAACCTTACCCAAGGAAACTCTCCAATACCTCGGTGTTGTAATTGATAGAAATGGCCTGTTTCTAGAGCATGTCAAACACGTTAGGGCAAAATTAGCAGATTCAACTACGTTGATCAGAGACCTCCTGAAACACCAAGAAGTGAATATAGGAGATGTAGTAAGAATTGTGTGGGACAGAGTCCTTAAGCCAGCAATCCTTTACGGGGCTGAGGCATGGGGAGCAAAAGCCGAGAACTCCAGAGTAAAAAGGCAGCTTGAGGCAACACAACGGCTGATCCTAATGGGTCTGAAGAGAGCGTACTCGACCGTCCCAACCGTGCCTTGCAAGTCATAAATGGTACCCCGCCAATCTGGATTGAGGCAAAGCACGACATGAGGAAGCATCACTGGAAAGCGGCGCTTAGGGGGAAGACAGAGGAATCCCGACGAATACTAATAGAGAGACGCACGCCCAGGGCCCTAGGGGAACTACAAGAAAGAAATGGAGAGACGATTAAGATCTGGACGGATGCAGCGCTGAAAGAGGAGTAATGCGGATTGGGTGTTATAATGAAGGATGGAGATGTGTAGGTACTACCTGTCAAAATCACATTGGTAAGAAGAGCGTGATACGGGCAGAGCTACGTGGCATATTGCATGGACTAACCGAGGCAGAGCTCTATGTAACAAGGAATCACACACGGGAAGTAACGTTGATTTTCTACAGCAACCACAAGCAAGCAGTAGAGGAGGTCAATTATACAAGAGCTTGTCGGAAGCTTAAAGGAGAGAAATATAAAGGTAAGTTTTGAGTGAGAGAAAGTCTCGGGAATAAGTCAAGGCAAGAGAGCGCACAAGCTGGCTAGGGAAGCTCTTAGGCAAGATTTGGAGCCTACGAATACATCCTGGAGAAGAGGGAGTACAATAAACTAGGACAAAGAATGGTTGACGCTGAATGGCAAAGGGCATGGGACGAGGAAGAGAAAGGCAGAACTCTGCACAATGTCTGTCATAAAGTAGGTAGGGGAAAATTGCAACTAAGGAAGAAGGCCATGCAGCTGGCCACAGGACATGGTAATTTTAAAGCCTATTTGAAGAGGTGTAGAAGAGGTGGATGACGTGAATCATATTATGAATGAGTGTGTGAATGAAGCAAGGGTAGATGCCAGGATGACTGCGTTAGAAAGAAAGGGAAGCCTCGATTTTAGGCGCAGAAATGATGATGATAACGTGGAAACAGAGATTTTCAACACATTGGCAAAGTTGGTTGCTGGAATGAGACGTAACATATTATGTGCACATCGCACTTATGCTGAATAATTAACAAATGATAGAACATGTAATGGCAATAAAGGTAATAAAGAAAAAACCTTCGGTGGTTTTTAACTTTGACTTGGTTATGGAATGTAAACATGGAATGCGCAATATATTGTGAACTACTCAAAAGCATTAATTAAATATCACCCTGTCCTAAGTTTAATTG
This sequence comes from Pissodes strobi, assembly GCA_016904865.1. Lineage (NCBI taxonomy): Eukaryota > Metazoa > Arthropoda > Insecta > Coleoptera > Curculionidae > Pissodes > Pissodes strobi. Next base: position 85,651 of record MU186588.1, on the reverse strand, counting down.
AATGTAAATGCGTTGAAGAGATTTGGTGTCAGGAGTTTTAAATGGCGCCAGCCGGAACGAATTGGTTTTTGGTTGTCTGGGCATTGTCAATGATGGATTTATCACTGGATTTCTTTGTCCTACCAGCAATGCATAATATCATACAGCCTTAGATACGTTTCATTGCATATTGCAGATGTTGGTAGATTTGGCGACAGCCGGCTGATAGTATTTTGCGTGGGCTGCAGGACAGTGTAAAGCGGGTCTGTGGGTCGATTTTTTCTAGCTTTTTAACATGGAATTCACGATCTAGGTAGTCGTTTTTGACCAGATTTCGTTCTCTTTCTTCGGTGAACCCTCAAAGAAGGTAGTGCGTTGCCTGATAAAAAGTTTAAGGAATTTTTAATTTACCCTAAGGGGGATTATACTTATTTCGGGTATAAAGTGGCATAGTTACTAGGTTGCTGTAGTAAATGGCTTGACTATGGATTAGTTGATTTTTGCCTGAAGTCAAGATTTTTGGTTGGCGACTTGCCACATGCAGTGGATTCTGGAACAAAGTACGCCGTTTCCTTCCTCGAGGAATGCCTGTAGAAGAGAGCATTGCTCCCAATTCGTCATTACCATCGAAAAAACCTACGTAGTTAGGGTTTTTTTTTATCAGGAGCCAGTTTTTTTCGCGAGTCAGTTTTTGGGGAGCCAGTTTATAGGAGCTATTTTGTCGGGAGCAGTTTTTGCTTGGAGTCCCAAGGTGCATAGCAGTAGTCCGCGTGCAGAAGGCCGTAGGTGATATCGGCGAAAACCAGTAAAGATAAGTTTAGGTTATTGATATTTTCAGTGTGTTCTTGGTATTTTTCTGCGTATATTAGATTGCGTGTTTTAGAGTTTTTCCTGCGTTGTATCATATCGCGTGTTTTAGTTTTCTGTGTGGTACTGATATCACTATACTCGGTACTGTTTCGGTGTAAGCACAGCTTGCCAATGCGAATCTAATTAACTGCTGTATTTACTAGTGTGGATCTATTGATGCTCATAGTTTTTATATTACATTTTTATTCTTGCAATGTGATTTATATTGTCTTAAATGAACAACATTGTCGTACTAATTTATTGACTATCCAGTTATAATAATTTTACAAAACGGTATTTAATGATCTAAATCAGTAAGGTTTATTTATGTAGAACTGCGAGTCGTCTACCATGGTAAACGCGCACAAAGTTATTAGCTACTATTAGACGGATAACTTTTAATTACTAGTATGCTGAGACGATAGATGCCTTAGGTTATTTGCTCTGAAATACCTCAACCAAACAGGTGTAGTTAATAGTCATTTTGGATGTGAATCGCCCTTGTGTAGCGGATAATCGTCGATTTTGGATCGCCCTTATGGATTCTTAAGACCGAGGATCTTCTAGTTTGGGTCTGCGGATTTGGATATTTCAAACTTGTGGCGCTCTTGCCAAGAGTATGTAATTGACTCACTCTCATGCCGACGAGCAAGTCGGAGCACACATGTTGCGCTGGCCGCATCCTTAAGGGTAGGTACTATCTTATTCATTATATCTTGCCAACACATTTAAAAGGGTTTTTTACGCGCAATAATATATGTTCCTCTGTTCTTTTGTTTAACAGTTTAAAACGATATCTTAGGGGCCGGATAAAAGACTAATCACTAAATTAAGGTCATCCATGATGATTAGGCGAAAAACAAATATTGAAAATAACGCCAATCTAAAAAATATCTCCATAGAAGCACAAAATCTGTTTATCAATTATATCACATCTGAATAAATATTTCCCGGGGACCGGGTGGCCCATCGGCCATCTACCTCTACTAGCATTAAATTTTTAACCCGTGTCACTTGTGATTACACACTTAACCATCACGTAAATGCATCCAAACATAAAATCCAAGGCCGGATCTGTACATGAGCAGCCCTTGCAATAATGTTGTAATTTGGTGGCAATCGGTTGTTATTTAAAGGATAATTTTATTAGGCGGAAATAACCAGGTATTGGGGTAACTAACCAACTCAAATTTGATATAAACTAACCTGTAACGATTGGCACACCTCCATGCATTGGTACATGTACGTTTTAGCAGCTTCGACTATACCGTATAAAAATTAGACTCTGCACGATAATCATCATTCATTGCCTGTTCTGAAATAAAACCCAAGAAACGGAGTGTCTTATTCCCACCTTCGATTGTCCCCCTTACAAGACGGATTGCTTGCATTACCTCGAAGGCCGTAAATTCGTTTTTCTTTATTCATCTGTCCCCCATTGTTTTCCGATACACAATGGAAAAACGAAACGAAAAATGGAGTTGTCGAGAAGCTGTCCTGCTATAACGACGTTTTTTCGATACAATGTAGAAAACGTTTTTAGTTACTTCCAAACATGCATCGCAATGCAAGGTACTTTCGCTAGACCACGGCAAACAAAAGCATTCCCTCATCTTGAATAGGGTAACGTTGTACTTGTATCTGAATATTATATCGTGATTTTCTCTGTGTATCCGTCAAATTGTGGTATCATCCTTAATGCTACGAGTGGATTTCAGTACTCAAGACCCGTTTGACAGCAAGGGTCTTCCGAGATGCGCATGAAAATAGGATATATCGAAGCAAGATAAATTGACGTTCTCTTCTCGTTTGGACTTACCTCCGAGAAGGTGCCTTATGGCAGTTACGTTTCAACTGCTGGTTGATGATTGCCAGATAGGAATCCCGGTCAGAAAATCCCACTCTATATATCCCAATCGTTTAAATCCCATGCCAAAATATCCCATACAAAAACATCCCATGGCAAAAATATCACTTTACAAAAAAATACTACTACAAAAACTAACCCAAACTAACCCCCACCGGGGCTTCGCCCCTGGACCCCAATCGGGCTTCGCCCTTACACCCTGCCGGGGCTTCACCAATTTACGTGATACGGGATATTTGTAATTGGGATGTTTTTGTAGCGGGTTATTTTTGTTAGGGTATTTTTTATTTTGGAGTATTTTGGCTGGGCTAAAACTAACAGTGCGTATGTTTTGTTAGAGTAACGGCTATGCTGTTGTGAAACAACGTGTGAAAAGCGTTGTGATAACCTTTTTATTTTAAAGGGTAGGTTTGAGTTATGTGCTTTTTAGTAGCATGGCTAATTGCATCAGGGACCAATCCCATTTACTTGTCTGGGTAGGAGCCCAGCCGTCTTCTCCAGCTTGGACCAGACAGAGAGTTTAGTGTAGCCTAGTTATCCCGACTGGTACTCTTGCCCTAGGACAAATCACATCGTCAAGTCTGGTAGGAACAATTTCAATTAATAACAAATCAGCCAGCTCGCGATCGTTTCGGCATGTTCCCGATGAGGTAGAGAGCTGAAATTTTCAGGGGATGTAGACGGGGTAAAATAAAGATTCTGTGCCAAATCTGGACGTCGAACCTCCCACCCCCCGGGAGAACGGGATGAGGTAGGGGGGGTCCAAATTTTTATGGGAGGTGTGGTACCTGGGGGCTACCTTGGGCGATATGGGGGCAACAGGGCTCTACGTTAAGGGGAAAGAATGGGGAAAAACCGTTTTTTGGCTGCAGTTCTGCAACGGTGCGTCGGAGCGAAATTCTGAGCTCGACAGGGTCCCCTAAGGGGGACCCATCGGGAGGAGAAAAAAAATCACCCCATCCCCTCCGCCCTCGATTTTTTTTTGACAGATATAGGGGATATATTGACAAAAAGGGGGAACAACGCTCGGAAAGTGCCCAAAAGTAGTTTAAAACGAAATAAAAAAAAATTGAAGAAAAAAATAGAGGGGGGAGGGAAAAGCGTTTTTCGGCGAAAAAAAGGGAAGGAGTTGAGCTACGAGGTCCGGGATGGCAAAAATGGAAAAAGGAAAAAAATGCGATATTTTGGAAAAAAAATAAAAATTCTTAAAATATTGAATATAGATTTTTTTTTCGTTTCTTTGATATTGAATTCTGGGAGAACGGGAAGAGGTAGGGGGTCCAAATTTTTATGGAAGGTGTGGTACCCGGAGGGCTACCTTGGGTCATATAGGGGGCGATGGGTCTCTATCTTAAGGGGGTAATATTGGGGCAAAACCGTTTTTTGGCCTTAGCTTCGTAACTAAGGCTCGGAGCGAAAAACGGAGTTTTTCCGCTTTCTCATGGGGGGAAGTCGGCTGCTATTGAAAATTTTGAAAATGAATTTTTTGTTAAATTTGAATTTTTTTGGGAAAAAAGATGCCAACTTCGGGCGCAAAAGTTGCGGAAAAATGAGATACCAAAAGAAATATAAAAAAATATAGCGATTTTCCGCAGTGTGAAAATTATTATTTTTGAAAAAAAGTGTCGAAACCGGAGACAAAAGCTGCGGAAAAAAATAATTAAAAAAAAATATGTAAAAAATGGCGGACGGGGAGATTTTCCGCAGTTTAATTTTTTTTTGAAAAAAGTGTCGAAACCGGGGGCAAAGTTATGGAAAAATAAAATTGATAAAGAAATATATATATAAAAAAAGATGGCGGACGGGGTGCTTAAAGGCGAAAAAGGCGGGGAAGGAGGGGTGTTAGAAAATTTTCGAATTGTGAAAACGAGAGGTGATCGAAAGTCAGTTAAAAAAAATAAAAAAAAAAAACATTTATAGGTAGCCGCGACCACAGAGACCGGGGGATCGATTTTTGAAGGCGGGAAAGTGGGGAAGGGATGGTTTTGGATAGTTCGGGTTGGATTAGGATGTCTTAGGGTGGGTGAGGTTGGGTTACCGTAGGTTAGTTTCGGTTATTTTGGACACGTTTGGATGTTGATAGGGAACTTGAGCCGAACTTAGACCGTTGTGAGACATGTTAGAGGGGTATTTGGGTTAGTTTGGGTTACGTAGAGCGTAGTACTACTACCTTTAACTTTCCAAGTGAAAACACTAAATATAATCTACCGACAAGTACATATTAGAAGTATTATTTCCAAAGATACTGAGTTTTAGTCTGCTGAACTTATTTAGGGATTTTAGTAAGAGGACTGACTCTCTAACATACTGTAATCCTTTTACCGTTTCCTCTCTTGGTATTATCTAAATTTATACTGTACAGTTAGGGCGGTTATGCCAATTATAACTAGCTGTAAAACCTATGGCATAAATTTATTTAAACTTATTTAAACCTTGCCATTGACCTTCTCGCCCATATATCGGTAGAATTGAGCTCAACTCTCCTTACGTAAGCGGCTATATTTCTACCTGTTCCCTTCAGTAAAATCCCCTTTAGTTTAGCGTTTTTGAAGGCATTTTATAGATCTTCTAGAATCCAGCTGCCAAGGGAGTAGGTAAGTAAGAGTGGTTTAGCGAATATTTATTAGGTATCTCAAAAGAAAGCTTCACTGAGACTAGTCAATTAGACAAAACCACCAAACGTGGGGTACACTATCGAATGCTGCACGATAATCTATAAAGGTGCTCCTTGGTAGTTGCTTCTGGTCTTCTGCCAATATAGTAGTGAAAAGTTCTTGCGGTTTACACCAGATTTATCTTCAACAACCTATGAGGGAGCTTCATGAATCTACCCGAATTGCCTGATGAAGATTTGGATGTTCCTTCAGGACATGTCTCTCGCTGCTACCACAAACACTTCATGCCTCGATCCCATCGAGTCTAATTATATACAAATCGAATACCCTTCTAGCGTAGAGAATGACGAATTGTGTGCTTTGTCTATCGGGAATACTCTATTTAACATTTTCAGAAAAGCTTCACATGCTATTTGATATTGGGTGCAATTGGACCCTCTAACCGCATAAGTTTTAACTTGATTTATTATATACCAGCTACACGCTGGTAATTGCCCGTTTCTGGTTACATTGAATAATTATTTCGCTGCTCTAAGGAAAATGTAAATATACACCAGCACGTTGAATTAGATTACATATCTGAAATTGGTAAGCGTATACCAATTTTACAATAAATGCAATAAAAATGTTGATGTTGATATATCCCAGAGGAGCTAAATTGAATCGAATAAAATAGCGCATGTGCTCGTTCGAATAAATTACGCCGGGGCTAGATGCAAAATTTAATTTGTTTTGGAATGCGTTGTACAGCCGAACTATATTCGAATTTAAAATGTATCCGGACGTGTAACTTTAGATTAACCGATGCTCTGTAGTCGGTACGGTATGGTTTTATTTTGTAAAATCCATGCATACGGAATGAACTTGAAATGCAGTTTTCATTTGTTGGATCAGTTTAACCCTAATTCGTTAATTAAAATATTAACGAACAAATTGGATGTATTTCTTGAACACTACTTAAAAACATTAGAAAAGGTCAGGCAGTATAACACACAACACAAGAGGCCATGATGTAAAAAGTAGTGCAAACGATCAATACTGGACATGTGGTAGAAGATAGAAAGGTCTGAGTCATCACAGAAATCAGCTACTTCCTCAACCGAAGAAGGGTAGAAGGAAGGAAACGATGACTCTACGTGTAGTGAATCCGGTCAAGAAAGACCAGCCGAAGACTTGACTCTTAGTTAGGCGTAGTAGAACCCCGTCGGTAGAACCCTGCGAAACATCAATATATTCAAGGTTCCGCATATCTCATAATTAATAAAAAAAATACTCAACTCAAAGCAATTAAAATAAATTATCAAGGGGAAAAAATCAGAGAGAAAAAGTCAATCTGTTTACCTATGAAAAAGGTCTGTCGGCTGCTTAAGGCTGGAATCACCAGGCTGCCTCAATAGATGGAAGAAAGGGCCTCTGTAAGGGAAATTAAAAGGAATTAGAGTCCATCCACATGGCTCCACAAAATGGTCGACACACAAAAAAAACGAAGTCAACTCACCTGACAAAAAGCAGTACTAAATCCCGTTACGGAATGAGTTTCAGGTATCACACAACAAACTAATAAAAAAACTGGATCAATTGGAAAATCCCACAAAAGGAAAATTAAATCACACTTCCAACCGACACCAAACCACTTTGAAAGGCAAACGAACGTAGAGTGACCTGCACGACACTTTCCGGAAGCAAAGGACCTTCCTCCGAAATTCTCCCCACTAAAAATTACAACCGACCAATAGAAATTTATCGACACATCACACGGTCAACAGATGTCACATTCAACCTGGAACAATCTGTCCACCACACGGTACCGAAATCATGACTGACAAAAATTGATAACCAATCAAAATTCAATACGCAAAAATCAATAAGTCCCAACATTGCGCACGAGGTTGAAGATTTCACGCCATGATACGGTTTAGGAAACGGATATTTTCCCTAACCTTCAGTTTAGGAATGAATCTCGAAAAATGCAGGCAGATGCGACCGAGATAAGTAAATTAAACACTAAATTGCAAAGATGATCAACTGCTTCAACGATCTGTGTACCTACCGCATTCTTAGGATGTCTTCACCTTGACCTTTCAATCGCTTCCGGCATGTCCAGCACTGGGTTTTTTCACCCTTCTTAGTTCAATGTTCTAAAGCAAGCATCCAATCCCCTTAAATTATTAAATACAACTCAACGAAGTGAATCTGTTGAAATGAAACAACACTGTTTGACGTTAACGACTTTGTCTTTATTAGGTTTCCGCTTAAATACTGTACATGACTGAACACTCACGTATTGAAAATTGTCTTTTAAAGACTAATAATGAGCGCATGCTAAAGCATATTTAAGAAGCGATGAGAATTGAGTACAAATGCCTATCCAACTGTGCGTTTCACAATCTCGAAGACAACATTGAATGCTAATAGCTTTAGTATCCTTCATCGGACCAGCTTACGTTGTAGTCCGGATATTGAGCCTTCAAAATATCGACCGAGAGTTGATGGTCAGCTTTGCCGTAACCCTGAAACAAATTAGATAATTTTAGGCATTTGGACGATGTAAATCATCGCTTCGGGGGAATAGGTTCACATTACACAGCCGGCCCTGCTTTTTTTATTCAATATTATCAGAGAATATGCTTCATTTTACAATCATACATCATATTCGTTAGGAATTGATGATTAAGACAACCTATTAATGTGAATGTCATAAATTGAAATATAGACAAACCTTCATTAATCATCTCATTTTGATCCTTTTTAAAGAATGCTTCTATAATAAATATGGTGGTCTATAGATTTCTCTAATATTTACTATTTTATTTTAGTATAATACATATTTTATAATGTAATATACTAAAATTATCAATATGTATGATTCATAATAAGATGTTCATTATTTACGAACATTATATTCGTTAGGAATTGATGATTAAGACAACCTATTAATGTTAATTTCATAAATTGAAATATATAGGTAAACCTCCATTAATCATCTTATTTTGACTTTTATTAAAGAAAGTTTCTGAAACAAATATGGTGAACTATAGATTGCTCTAATATTTACTATTTTATTTTAGTATAATACATATTTTACAATGTAACATACTAAAATTATCAATATGTATGATTCATAATAAGATGTTCATTATTTAGGAACATTATATTCGTTAGAAAGTGATGATTAAGACAACCTATTAACGTTAATGTCATAAATTGAAATATATAGGTAAACCTTCATTAATCATCTTATTTTAATTTTTTAAAGAATGTTTCTGAAACAAATATGGTGGTCTATTGGTTGCTTTAATATTTACTATTTTATTTTAGTATAATACATATTTTATAATGAACTATACTAAAATTATCAATATGTATGATTCATAATAAGATGTTCATTATTTACGAACATTATATTCGTTAGGAATTGATGATTAAGAGAATCTATTAATGTTGATGTCCTACATTGAAATATATAGGTAAATCTTCATTATTCATCTTTTTTTGTTTTTGTTTAAAGAAAGTTTCTGAAATAAATATGGTGGTCTATAGACTGCTGTAATATTTACTATTTTATTTTATTATAATAGATATTTTAATATGTAATATAAGTAAATTATCAGAATGTATGATTTATAATGAGATGTTCATTATTTTCGTTAGGAATTGTTAATGGTAATGTCATAAATTGAAACATATAGGTAAATCTTCATTAATCATCTCATTTTAATTTTTTAAAGAATGTTTCTGAGACAAATATGGTGGTCTATAGATTTCTCTAATATTTACTATTTTATTTTAGTATAATACATATTTTATAATGTAA
>MU186588.1:64923-76517 GCA_016904865.1 Pissodes strobi | reverse complement strand
CTATTAATGGTAATGTCATAAATTGAAACATATAGGTAAATCTTCATTAATCATCTTATTTTTATTTTTTAAAGAATGTTTCTGAGACAAATATGGTGGTGTATAGATTTCTCTAATATTTACTATTTTATTTTAGTATAATACATATTTTATAATGTAATATACTAACATTTTCAATATGTATAATTTATAATAAGTTGTTGATTATTTACGAATATTATATTCGATAGGAATTGATGATTAAGACATCCCATTAATGTTAAAGTCATAAATTGAAATATATAGGTAAACCTTCATTAATCATCTTATTTTGTTCTTTTTTAAAGAATGCTTCTGAAACAAATATGGTGGTCTATAGATTTCTCTAAAATCTACTATTTTATTTTGGTACAATACATATTTTATAATGTAATATACTAAAATTATCAATATGTATGATTTATTATAAGATGTTAATTTTTTTATAAAATTGCCATGTTTCAAAAAAAATATATTAAATCAAATTCTTCCAACAAATTCAAAGATAACTTTGCTTCATCAACATTCTCACACAAACTTCTTATATTATTATAAAAATTTGCTAATTAACTTTCAAATATATTTGTATGCTTATATTAAATTATTTAATTTATTATTGTGCTGCTTTTAAATTCAGGTGTTGATTGACAATTTCCATAAGTTTTAATTTTGGTGTAAAATTCACATCTTTTTCTGTGTAGATGTAAGAGATTTTGTAAATCTCATTTCTTCATTTGCTTAAATATCTTTCTTCATAAACTCTACGATTGGTTTAATACAAATAAATAATAGTAAATTGAGAGAATTAAGCGTGGTTCTCCAATTTAGTTCAGCCTTAGTAAGCTAAGATTGCTTAAATGAACCACTCTAAATTAAGAAGATAATTGGGGAAATAAGCGTCAGTGCTCCTATACTTCATTTATAACAACTTATTTAGATAATTAAATGTGATAGGATGATTTATAAACTAATTAATATTCGCTGGGAAAACATCCTTCATTCTATCACAGGAACATTGCTTTACTAAAAGACTCACAATTTAAAAATAACTATTAGTATTTCTAACCAACTGATTTTAAAAATGTTATGTCATAGCACTCCCGTAAAATCAGTTTTTTTTTACTAAATCGACACTCACACTTAGTCATCAACCAATTACTTTCTGTAAAACAAGACAAAAACATTGCTATGGTTTTTACGGGACTAAGTGACTTGTCTAGTTTCAACCTCGAGCGAAAAGCTTTCAGCTGGAACTGTTTTTGTAGTTCGAACGTAGTTATGGTCTATGAGTTCTCCGACTTTGATGGTTTATTGTTCTGAAAGGTTTTAATAGGAACGGTGTTTAAAAATGTAAAACATTGCTAGGGAAAAGTGTACAATTGCCGTTTTACCATCACCATTTTTCCACGCGGATTAGGCCACTTCAGGGAGCGGTGCTGTCTATGTCGTTGTAAGATCCCCATTTTTTGTCACTTGGCATTAAATCTTATCGCAAACATCATGTAAGACTTAATCACCGTCAACTAGACCATTTTAAATGAAATATCTTCCGAAAATTAGATCACGTAATTTGCCATAAATTATTAGCGGATAAATACAGCTTGCAAAAAGCATTCCCACGCCTGAGGAGTCCTGGGCTTGCGTGCGCATCACAAACACATTTCTGACGAATAGATGTCTTTATGGTCCAGAGAATTGCTTTCAGCGAGCCTCGTGGTTCAGTGGGCAGATGCTACGTTTGCGATACGGATGCCCCGGGTACGATTCCAGTGGCAGACTTGTTTTTTTTAATTAGGTTTGTAGTTTTTTTATTTTGGGCATGCCTTGCATTAGTTTTGGTTAGTTTTTGTTGGTTACGCCCCTGTAGCGAGCGAAGCGAGCGGAGGGCTATGCGTGAAGTGTAATATTAGACATTCTAATGCAAACCTTACAAATTGTGATGCGCGCGCTAGACCAGGACTCGCCAGGCGGCATCTGTGACGGGAATGTGTTGTGCAGGCTGTCTGTAACTGTTAGTTCTCGGACTTCTCGGAATCTTAATATAAATAGGTAAAATATTATTTTTAAGGCACATCTGAACAGAAGAATATCGAGTTACGTATTACTCGAACCGTCAGTCTCTCCGTATTCGAGTCCATCTATTATTATAGAAAGAGCCGGCAAAAAAACAGATTCGGTGTGGATTATAGACGATTAAATGATATCACGGAAGACGAATGTCAGACTTCCTTAAATTCATGAAACATTAAAAGAGATTGAACCGTGATATTATTTAATCGTCTATAATCCACACAGAATCTGGGTTATTTTTCTGGCTCTTTCTATAATAACAACTGGACTCGAATACGGAAAGACTGACGGTTCGATGATGCGTGCTGCAAGTATCTCACCGATTTGTGCATTCATTATTCTTTTCTTCTGATTACTCAGAGGATATGGTTAAACTTTTACAATTGAATTTGATTTTGAACGAATTTCATGCTGAGTAAATCGAGTGATTGGACGTTTAAAGAGTCATCAAAAAGGTAAGAAAATTCTGATATAATTCCATGATATTCATTTTGTAAGTCGGTATTCAAATGGCAATTCTAAAACTTCAGAAGACTTATTTTCAATGTTGGGACTAAAATATATTGTACGCCTCAATTTATTTCCAAAATGAATAAAATGCCTGTTCATGTCCAGGACAACTTGCTGTTAGGAAAACCATGAAGAGCCCAAAATACAATCATCTGGTAAATTAGGAACAACCAAGAATTCTGACTTCATTTTGACCTCAAAAAGAGAATAGTGAGATGCTTGCAGCAGACATCATCGAACCGTCAGTCTCTCCGTATTCGAGTCTACCTGTTATTATAGAAAAAGCCGAAAAACATAGATTCTGTGTGGATTATAGACGATTAAATGATATCACGAAAGACGAATATATCAGACTTCCTAAAATTCATGAAACATTAAAAGAGATTCGTCCGTGGTATCATTTAATAGTTTATAATCCACACAGAATCTGTTTTTTTATTCGGCTCTTTCTATAATAACAGGTGAACTCGAATACGGAGAGACTGACAGTTCGATGATTCCTGCTGCAAGCATCTCACCGATTTGTGCATTCATTATTCTTTTCTTTTGATTACTCAGAGGATATGGCTTAACTTTTATAATTTGATTTTAAATGAATTTCATGCTGAGTAGACCGAGTGATTGGACGTTTTAAAATCATCAAAAAGGTATGAAAAGTCTGATATAATGCCATGATATTCATTTTGTAAGTCGGTATCTAAATGATTTAATAACAATTCCAAAACTTGAGCTTATTTTTAAAACTGGTACGCCTCAATTTATTTCCAAAATACAATGCCTGTTCATGTTCAGGACAACTTGCTGTTCGGAAAACCATGAATAGCCCAAAATACAATAATCTGGTAAATTAGGAACAACCAAGAATTCGGACTCCATTTTGACCTCAAGAATAGAGTAGTGAGATGCTTGCAGCAGACATCATCGAACCGTCAGTCTCTCCGTATTCGAGTCTACCTGTTATTATAGAAAAAGCCGGAAAACCTAGATTCTGTGTGGATTATAGACGATTAAATCATATCACGGAAGACGAATATGTCAGACTTGCTAAAATTCATGAAACATTAAAAGAGATTGGTACTGCAACAGTTTTTACATGTGGTTATAGGCAGGTTGGCCTTTCAAATAAAACAAAACCATTGACTGCATTTTCAACTTCAGGTGGACAGCACATCTTCCTCATATCTATTTTGATAAACTAGGTATTCAAAGGGTTTTTGCCTTGAAATTTCATTTTCCTTTAAAAAAAACGAATGAGGCACGTCTAAGGGCTGAGCTTTAACCGCAAGCCCTTAAATATTATTTATGTGTGCAGAACAGGGTAAGTACACTGCAATATAATTTTTCATTAAAATAAAAATGAGTAAAAAAACATTATCTGTCATAATAGTCGCGTTTAAAGTAATATTAACCTAATTACGTTTCAAATTACATATAAAAGTTAAATTTACAAAAATCAAGTTTTTGCGCAGTTTCAATATACGCCTGTAAATAACCTTTGACTAGATTGGATGACGTCACGCGTAGGTCTTCTTATAGGAGGTAATGGTCCAATGTATAAGAATCCTCAATTATTAGGAATGGTTAGTAGAAATAAATATAATTATTGCAATATACGATTCCTCACTGAGACAGAACAAAGTATTAAATCGTTTACAAAATAAATATAATATATGAGTAAGCTGAGATGAGATTCCTGAATATATTCTGGAGGGGCGTCGTAAAGATCAAAGGGGACACAAATGAGATCCAACAAAACAACTCGAGATGTTTCGCAAAATCGTGCAAATGCTGCCCGAATTAGATTATATTTGCGGATCGGGTAACATGCCGTTACGAGGACTAAAACTTATGTCATGGGGAACTTTGAGAGTTTCGGTGTTTCCGGAAATGTACTTTGCCCTTTTCGACACGCTTAATATGCGGGATCTGCCTTTAGCAGCATCTATTTGCGAATAGATAAATATTTCCTTGTAAACTAACTCGCAATATTTAAAAAACTCGGGCCCGAATGTTCCTAAAAGTATATTAGATCCAGGCTGCGAGTGTTTAACGTCTGCGTCTGGTTAGATTGGTAAAAAAAAACTACTGCCCTTCCTGGCAGAACCTACACAGGGTTTCATCTGCCAGGCCTATCAGACTCATATGTCTCTTTAGTCGGCAGTGTCCTGTTAGTAGTCCCACTATGATTCTTATTGACTTCCGATTATAACTTAACAAGTCTGCTGTTAATTTTGCCGAAGGTTTGCTGATGAAATCTTGGACATGCCTTGTTACATGTCAATTTAGCATGAAAACATGCAACAGATAGAGGTCAAATAAAGTCAGTGATTCCACACTTAATCCTGCGTCTATTATGCTAGCCTGTCTAACTGACTATAAATTTGGTTTTCTCTGGTTGATATCTCTGGCTTAGTACATAATCAATCAGTAGATCGTACCGTATTCTGCTCCGCTAGCGAGACAACATTCAAGTAAACCTTCAAGTTTTAGGCTGTATTATAGCAATGCACTTCAAAAACGTTCAATTAAATCACTTACCTTGCGAATAATTTCCTTTTTCGGTAATAATATACATTAAGAACGGTCTCAGGAATGTCAGAAACATTGGTTTCGGAATTTCTCGATTATTCCTGGGTTTGTTTCAATATTTTATAGGGAAAAGTTAAGGTTCAGTCCATGTTTACTTTTGATATAACCTTCAAACGTCAGATGGAAGGCGAACGTAATAGTAATTAAAAATAAGAATTGTTGGTTACCTATGGACAAATATAATAAATGGAAGGGATATTCTTGGCGGTCGTCGTGCGATTTTGACGTGGTTACGATTCAAGCCATAGTTTGTGGGTAAACGACTGTTTTCCGCTTTAGCTTAAAAAATACGCAGTCAGGATATTTTAGTAAATGCGCGTATTCCCTAACTTGGCAACGTCGCCCGAATTGCTTCGCAGATGTTTCGGCAAGAAAAACGGCTCTAGCGTAAGGTACGTTTAGGTTTGATTGCGAATTTATGCGTTGAACAGATTTGATGGCAGGAGTTTTAAATGCTAGCTTTTGAATATTGAATTTCACGCTCTAGGTAGTCGATTTTGGCTAGATTTCGTTTTCTTTCTTCGGTCAACCCTCAAAGGAGGTAGTGCGTTGCCTGATAAAAAGTTTAAGAATTTTTAATTCACCCTAAGAGGGATTATACTTATTTCGGATATAAAGTGGCATAGTTACTAGGTTGCTGTAGTAAATGGCTCAACTGTGGATTGGTTGGCTTTGCTTGAAGTCAAGATTTTTGGTTGGTGACTTGCCACGTGCTGAAACAAAGTCGGCTAGTGCTATTATTTCTTTATCCTCTATGGATTTCGATAGCAGCCTACTCAAATCGTCTAGGGCTAAGTCCGTAGATTTTCCTGCTTGATATGCATATTGACAGTTGCTTAGTAGGTTGGCCTTTAGAGCACTATCTCTTACGTACCTATGGATTAACCTTTCAAGGGTTTTCAGCATAAACGTCGATAGGCTGATGGGTCTGAATGACTTTGGTGTCTGGTCCGGTATCCTGCCTACCTTCGGCAGGTATATAACCTTCACCTGTTGCCATTTTGTAGGTATGAATCCCCATACAGCCTCTGAAGATCTTACAGAGAGATAGGACCAAACTATCCTGACCTAAGTACTGGGTATAAGCTTCGGTATAAACAAACGGAGCTATCGAATAAAGTCAAACTTCGATTTGCCTCGTTACACAATAACAAGGAAATATATGGACGGAAATTGCGATTTTTCGAATACGGTGCCTTTTGTGTTTGTCTTTTAGCCGACGATGACAAATAGGGCCAAAAAGCGGAAAACAAAATCTCCGTATCTCATTAGAATAAAATAATAGAATTTTAAGTTTTCTTTTGCAACGCTCGACGAAATATTCAGGCTTTTACCTCTGGCTTGGAACCGGATAAAGGGGATCAAATATTTTTCCTTTTGTTCCTGATTTTGTTTCGCCTTGCTCTTTCTTTTTTGCGAGCGACCGAAAAATCACGTAACAGTGTATCGTAAAAGCAGAACTTAAAGCTTTCAAAACTCTGTCGTTCCGAGATTCGTTTGCCAAACATTATGACTAACGACGAGTTTTAATTATGCGATAAATAAAATTCTTAGTTTTAATGTACAAATTATAAAATGTTAACCTTATTCTTTCTTCAGCAGGAAGTTATGTTATATCAACTTTGAAGTAATAATATTAACTAAAAGATTCTACTAACCCAAACTAACCCAAACTAACCCGAACTAAGCCATAGTTAGGGCCACACTAAGTGTTTTAATATAATCAATATATCAAATTAGGTAAGGAGCGATATGACTATTCGAACATTGAGGACCACTCGTTAATAATTAGGAAGGCCCATCTGTTTTGAATACTTAAAAGAATTTTTGGAAATTCGGTAAAAAGACTTAGAGATAGCTTTTTTATCTTCATTAACGAGGAAATTTCAACTTTTTATTCTAAAAGATGCTTTTTAGCATTGGGAGCCAACGCTTGTAGAGAGGGGGAATGTGTTAACTAAAATAATCTAGTATAAAAAACGAAAGTTTGAACTTGATACTTGATCTTGAGAGATAATTATTATCCTTATTATTTATAGTAAACAACTTGGTTCAGTTTGTACTGGAAAGGCTCTGAGGTGTTCATAAGAGCTATTTTGTACCTTCACGGGAAAGGCTCCGAGGGGATACAGTCTTTGGCATTCACACCCTTCTGATATTTTATGTGAAACCTGATCATCACTAGATTTGCGTTTGCTCAAAATCCAATTAATTTGCACCAAGCTTGATCATCAATAGAGGTACATTTGTTTCGAAACTAGCGAGTTATCATTCTTATCATCACCAGCTGAGCTACGTACCCTGAAAGAGCACAGAGAATTACCACAAGCAAATAAAGTCTGTGACACGTGGTGAAGGCGCCGATATTCGCTGTGACAATATCGCAGGGTACTGCAACATCATCATAAATAAGTGTGGAAAGCCCAGGATTCCAAGATCCATTTGGGGAAAAGGTATCTTGTGATGTAGGCGGCCTATCTTGATGAGTTCGCCAATCAAGATGATTATAGTGAATAAAACATGGTCATCTTATTTGGAGTTCAAAATGTTGCCTATGTCTTACAGGAAGTTTGTTCGAAGTACATAAAAACGAACAATTTAGGATGTACCTTAATTCTTCAATAGATCCGAATAAAATTTTTACAAACAACTTGCCATCATGAACATGTTGAAGGCTCCAACGTATTTGGCCTTTCGAGCCAGCGTTGACAAAACGTGAGGTTTACAGATATTCATCTTTTTAGTTCAATACAAGTCCCAAGTTTTGTGTTTTATTTCCATTTTAAAGGCCTTTCACTAAAATCACATTTTCCAGGCCACTCATGAGAGGATCTCCGATGATCCAAAACTGCATTTACACACGTTCGGGCATTCTTGCATGTATAATCTAGGTCATTCACCTTCTGAAGAATGTAAAAGCTGCACATATACCAATCTTTAAAAAAGGGAATGTCCGTGTGCTGGAGAACTGTAGACCTGTCTCTTTACTCCCAATTACTTTAAAAATTGTCGAGAAGGCAATGACAGTACAAGTAACCCAATATTTTAAAGATGGGCATTATTTTACTGAATCACAGCTTGGTTTTCGGAGAGGCCGGTCCACTGTTCTGGGTATCCTCGATTTCGTCTCACACATCACCGTATGCAATTCAACACAGTTGTATTCTGTGACCTGAGTTCTTCGACTGTGTAGATCATGGGATTCTTCTGAAAAAGCTTGTAAAGTATGGCTTCTCTTCTCAACGTATAAAATTGTGGAATCCTATCTTGAGAACAGTTTTTAAGTAGTTTAGGAAATGCTTATCTATGCACTGTCTAGGGCATTGTTGTTCGAGCGCCCTAGGTTATGTGGGACTCCGGCTAGCCGACCCACTAAAAACCTTTCCCTACTTTCTCGTTTTAGAATCACCCCGGAACTCCTGTCAAGTAATACTTCAGGGTGGCCCTTTTTCTTGCCTCGTCATAGGCTTCTCTCCTTTCCTATTCTTGTTCTTCCCTAAATCATAGGCTTTTTCTTGTTTTGCTCTTAAAATTTGCTTCCTTGTCTTTGAGTATTCTCAACACGAAGGTGCAGACGGCATCCCAGAAGAACTCTATCATTTTCCCGATTACCGTTTCTGGGATGAAACCCCCCACCTCTTGTGCGAGATTACCCCGTAGCTACGTCCACTTCTTGCATACAAAGAAAGTGTGTTCAGCCGAGTCTTCCTCCTCCCAGCAGTGCGTGCATGTCCTGTTAGGAATTGGGTCAAGTAATAGCTTACATCGCCGTGCTTCCTTTCCGTCCAATCCTTCACGTTCCTGATTAACCTTTTGGTCCATCGTCCTCTGGTTTCACTGCTCCATCTGTTCTACCATCTACGGAGAGTCTCTTCTCTTTCTTCCTTTTTCTTCACTGTTCTTCTTTCATCTTCATTTCTGCGATGGTAAATCCTCATCCTTTCTGTGCGATAAGCACTGCAAATTCGCAGGGCACCTCGTCTCTGCACAGATTCCATCTTCAATCGGTACTTCTTGAATCGCATTGATTCACCCCAAACCTCGGCTCCATATAGCAATATGGCTTCAGTCGTACACATTATCAGTTTTCTCTTAATAGGTGAGTCTGCTCAGCCTTCCAATCACCGATGGTGGTTTCCTGATGTGTTCCCAAAACATCAGTTTGGTATCTAGCATCACTCCTAAATATCTTACCGCGGGTGACGTCATCATTGCTTGGCCACCTACGCTCACCGCGGCGATTCGCTCGATCGGTTTGGTGGTTAGGAGCACTGCCTCCGTTTTATGGACAGCCAAAGACAAAGACTTAGATTCCATCCATTCCATAATTCTACGTATGGTCTGATTTAGCAATGTTTGCAGTTCCTCCATTGTGCGTGCAGTAATCACGGCCAGAACAGACTGCAGGTTCTGAAGGTTGCGGGGGTGAGGTTGTTAATACTGGGTTACCCAGGGATCGGTCTTGGGTCCCATTCTATTTCTTATTTACATTAATGATCTCACATCAATCGATACACAAGCAAAGTACACACTCTTTGCTGATGATATCACGGTTTCCTTTGCGGCTCATGCGCTCGAAGGATCCTTTGAAGGTTCCATGGATGCACAGGAGAGAGCGATGGATTGCTTTTTAATGAGGGTAATACTAATAGAATAGTTTTCTCTTAGAGATACTCGAGCTGTTACTAATGACATGATCAGTGTCAGGTTCTTGGGAATACATTTGGACTCACACCTTCTGTGGAGAGACCACATTCAAGTCCTGAGTGGAAAGCTCTTCTTGCTCAGAAGTTTGACTCGGAATGTTTCAGTGAAGGTCCTGAGAAAACTCTCATCTGAGCTATGCGGTCTTGGATTGGAGACCTTCTGTTGAGATGTGTAGCGTCTTTGGTAATCAATGCAGGTCCATCAGAGTGCTTGCAGGTTTGGCCTACAGGGACTGTCGACAAGCTTTTTGTTCATTGAGAATTTTTACTGTACCATCCTTATATAACCTCAGAGGGGGACAATTGAAGACTCATGAGGAAGTTCATAATTACAATACATGACACAGACAAAATCTTGTGCCAGCCTACTGGAGGCTGAAGAGGTGTCAGAGTGGTACTGGATACTGGGAGATAAACTTTCTTAATAAACTTCCATATACTTTGAAAGATATTTCAATAAACATATTTAAATCCAGAATTAACGACTTTTTAATAAGAAATGCTTTTTATACATTCGAGGAGTATTTGAAATTTGATTTTAGTGTTTTAGGAAGCTAGCAGTTTAAGTGTGTTTGTAGGGATATATGTGGAAACTTAATATAATGTTGTAACCACGATCATCAATCAGCCCTTTACATCCACTGCTGGATAAAGGCCTCCCCCATTTCTGCCCACTGTCCTCTATCTTGAGTGCTCCGCATCCAGTTTGTCGTTATTTTTTTGATATCGTCCGTCCATCGCGTGGGAGGTCTTGCCCTGTTTCTCTTGTCCGCTCTTGGTCTCCACTCGATCAGCATTTTTGTCCATCGTCCAACTAGAGTAGTGAGATGCTTGCAGTAGACACCATCGAACCGTCAGTATCTTCGTATTTGAGTCTACCTGTTATTATAGAAAAAACCGGAAAACCTAGATTCTGTGTGGATTATAGACGATTAAATGCTATCACGGAAGACAAATATGTCAGACTTCCTAAAATTTATGAAACATTATAAGAGGTTGGTGCGTGATAGTATTTAATCGTCTATAATCCACACAGAATCTGTTTTTTTGGCTTTTTCTATTATAATAACAGGTGGACTCGAATACGGAGAGACTGACGGTTCGATGATGCCTGCTGCAAGCATCTCACCGATTTGTGCATTCATTATTCTTTTCTTCTGATTACTCAGAGGATATGGTTTAATTTTTACAATTGAAATTGATTTTACACGAATTTCATGCTGAGTAGATCAAGTGATTGGACGTTTTAAAGAGTCATCAAAAAGGTATGAAAATTCTGATATAATACCATGATATTCATTTTGTAAGTAGGTATCTAAATGATTTAATGGCAATTCTAAAACTTGAGAACTTATTTTCAATGTTGGATCTAAAATATACTGTATGCCTGAATTTATTTCCAAAATTAATACAATGCTTGTTCATGTCCAGGACATCTTGCTGTTCGGAAAACCATGAATAGCCCGAAATACAATCATCTGGTAAATTAGGAAAAACCAAGAATTCTGACTCCATTTTGACCTTAAATATAGAGTAGTGAGATGTTTGCAGCAGACACCATCGAACCCTCAGTCTCTCCGTATTCTAGTCTACCTGTTATTATAGAAAAAACCGGAAAACCTAGATTCTGTGTGGATTATAGACGATTAAATGCTATCACGGAAGACGAATATGTCAGACTTCCTAAAATTCAGGAAACAT
>MU186588.1:47715-64523 GCA_016904865.1 Pissodes strobi | reverse complement strand
GTTTCAAACATTTCGAATTAAATATAAATGCGCGCTCCTAAATGGACCGAAAGTAAATGGAAATGCGGGAAAAACTGACGAAAAGCAAAAACAAATTAGAACTGGAAATTCGTGGACTTTAATCTCCCGCATGTCGAATTATAACATCAAGCGTTTTAAAACTAGACCGCCGCGTTTTCAGGTTTTCATATGGGAGAGATAAAAGTAGGGGATCATCTGGGGATAGGACAAACTAAAAGCTTCGAGTTCTGAAATAGAAAAGATTTATGAAGAATTTGTGCAACGTAACAAGTGAAACTTGAATTGACTAGTTATCACCGCCGACAGGAGCAGATTACAACAATTAATTAAGATCTGGAGAAAGTTCAAACTGCAACTGCTGCTCTTGCTCTACAGAGCGCTAATAAGACCGTGCTTAGAATATTGTTCACACATCTAGGTTGTGGCACCTAAGCACACCTTAAAGCTGCTGGATTCCATTCAGAAGAGAGCTGTGCGTTTTGTCGGCGACCCGGAGTTGACCAGGGATCTGGATAGTCTGGAATCCCGCAGACATGTGGCCGATATACCTCTGTTTTACAGGTATAGAGGCATCTGCTTTCCGCTTGTATTCTGTTGTTTATTTCCTGGGATCCGATGTTGTCTTCAGTGATGGTGGTTCCGAGATACTTAAATTCTTTAACTCTTTCAAAGTTGTGGTCTCCGATAGTTATATTCTGATCAATTCTATTCTGGAACCTCCGGCTTGTGTGTATATATTTGGCCTTATCTTCGTTGATTTGGAGCCCCATCCTCTCTGCCTCCTTCTCGAATCTAATGAAAGTTTCCCTCATCTTTATTCTGCTGTTTCTTATCAGATCTACATCGTCTGCAAAGGCCAATAGTAGATTGGGACCTTCTCGACGGAATACTGAAGTTGGTGCCTCAATGTTCCAGAGCTATATTGAAGAGTTGTGGTGAAAGTGCATCTCCCTGCCTTAGGCCATTGTTTACCTCGAATGGCTCTGAGTATTGTTGTCCTATCCTAACTTTGCACTGTGCTCCTTCCATACACATTCCTATCAGACTGATCAGTTTTTTGGGGAAGACGAGTTCTTGCGTTGCTGTCCACAGTTTCGTTCTACATGCTCTATCAAATGCCTGTTTGAAGTCTATGGACATTTCTTGTAACTGTCGATCATATTCCCAGCATTTCTCCATTATCTGTCTGATGATGAAAATCTGGTCGATAATCGAACGTCGGGGTCTGAATCCACATTGATAGTCCCCAAGTTTTTCTTCGAAAAAACTTTATAGGTTGTGTTGAGAAGCGTGATTCCTCTATAGTTGGTACATTGCTTTTTGTCTCCTTTTTTGTGGATTGGTATAATAACCCCTTCCTTCCATTCCTCTGGCATTGTTTCATTTTGCCAGATGTTTTGTATCAGCATATGAATGGATCTATGTAGTGCCTCTCCTCCATGCTTCAGGCACTCGGCAGGGATGCCATCACTACTTGGAGCCTTATTATTTTGTAGCTTTCTGATTGCCTGTATTACTTCTTCGTATGAAGGGCATTGGTCTTCTATCTCGGCGGCAGTCTGTATCTCTTCATTTGCGATGATTGTGCTAGATCCGTCGTTGAGCAGTTGTCTGAAGTATTCCTTCCAGGTTTTTAGAATTTCCTTGTCGTTACTTATGAGCTCCCCGTTGCCTGTTTGTAGGGAATTTCCAGTTCTTGGTTGATACCCGGCTTTGACTTTTGCGACTCCTTGGAAGTGTTGTCTTGCTTGCCTGTTTTGGCGGCTCTGTTCTAGTTCCTTAATTGTGTTTCTTTGATGCTCCCTTTTTTCCTTCTCATTCATTTTCTTGTCGCTGTTCTTGCTTGTTGAAATTTCGTTGTGTTGGTTGGATTTGGGTTTTGGAGGTTTTCTCTTCTAATAATGTTTCTCTCATTTATCGCCTTCAAGCAGTCATCGTCAAACCATCTATTTGTTTCCTTTTCTGGGTTTCAAGTATTTCGTCTGATGTACTTGTCAATGTCGATTTAATGTTCTTCCAAGCCGAGTCGATGTTGTTATCTGACTCAGTGTTTCTTAGCTTAGACTGAATAGTCCTTTGGAATTTTCCTTCTGTCTCCCTTTTCTGTAATCTATCAATATTCCACATTGTTGTTGGTGTAATTTGGGGGCTCTTTTGAGACGCTATTCTAGATCGTATCTTTGCTTTAACCAGAAAATGATCAGTGTCTCCATCAGCTCCTCTCAGGCTTCGTACGTCCAAGCAGTTGCTGCTTCTCCTGGCATTTATTAGCACGTGGTCTATTTGATTTCTGGTCACGCCGTCGCAGAAGCCCAGGTTCCTTTGCGTATGTTCTTATGTTCGAATGTGGTTGACTTTACTAGGAGGTTGTGGCATGTTGCAAAGCCAATCAGTCTTGTGCCATTATTGTTGCTGGTATCATGGAGACTATGTTTTCCTATCGTTGGTCTGTATGCTACCTCCTTGCCAACCATTGCGTTGAAATCGTTCAGGATGATTTGCATATCCTGTTTCAGGAGTTTACTTGTGAGATCCTTTAGTTGTTCGTAAAAGTTGCCTTTTATTGTCCTCTGTGGGAGCATGTGCGGAATGAGGGAATAATTGTGCAGATTTCCCTTTAGTCTTATGTAGCAGTCTTTCGTTGACAGCTTTGAAGGATATGACTGACCCTGCCAGGCTTTCCTTGAGTATGAAACCTGTCCCAAATTGGTGCTCTCTTTCGCCTACACTGAAGAAAATGATAGATTTGCTGGTTTTTACACTGCCACTACCAGTCCATCTAATTTCTTGTACAGTCGTGATGTCCAGTTCTCTGACCACCTGAATTAAGGCTCCGGGCCGATATAAACTTAGCACATTCCATGTTCCAATGTTCATTGCCATTTGTCGTTGCTTTTTTCGTTTTGAAAAATCAGTCATTTTCCGAGGTGTGTGTCTTGCTTTCGTAACTATTTGTTTTTGCAAGGACGCCCCTCGCTCAACCCTCCTCCTTTCTCATCCTGGACTTGGGACCAGGCAACGGCGGGGTTTATAAAATCACCTGCATCTTCCTATAAGTGATCCAGATATACGGGACCATAAACCTCATCCTAAATCAACGTTTTCGACATAAAATCGTGTCCAACTGTCCCTCAATTTATTTCCGGTAAATGAATTGTCCTATCTACATAACCGAGGCAACGAAAAACCTCGGAACAGATATTTTCGATTAGACACGGAAATTTTCTCTCTCCGGAAACATCGACCCGCGCACCCATAAATCATTATACAAGAGTAATTAAAAACGTTCCCCGCTGTCTTGTTATTTTTTTACCCGGCTTCTTATCATGTTAAAACGAACGGAAGATTTATTGCTTCGAATAAGGATTACGGGAACACCTTATTGCATTGTAGACCACTGTCTTCTCACTGTGGTTCAGTTGGGAGAAACTAATTAACCACTTAGGAATGCTTCCATATTTTTAATTATTAACAAAGTGGTCTATATATAACCTTAAAGCCCAAAGTTGTATTTCAACATCAAATATATAGTCATTTTCAATATATCTACGGATTAATAAGTACGATGTCATTACATTATTTGGTGTCAGGTGTGGGATGACTTACTTGAATTTGATAAAGAACTTTTGCTCAGTCGAATATTGAAGATATATTTTCATCATTCCGTCAATACAATTTGCGTTAGGATGCTGCTGAAATACACGAATATAAACGAGAACAGGTAGGTAAGGCAAATTCGCCAGAAATTCGATGGAAACGCGTGTCAAGCCCCCTGGACCGTGTAAATTCGTCAAGGCTGGGCGGTTCGTTACCCCCGCTCGTTAATTCTACATTTTCGAGGAAGGTTTTTGAGGCCGAATTTAGACAAGACACACTACACCGGCTCCGTTCCGATTTTTACATTTTTCAGGGCGTTCTATTTTTATCCGGTCGCTCTAACGAATATTTGTTTACGATTTATTCGGAGGTAGCGAAATCGCTTTTCCGTGTAGGCCGATCTCGAACAAGAAAATCTTTTAAGGGAACAAAAATGTATAAGCGGCAGCCTTCGCGTCGCTCAGTTTCAATCCCTCTCTTTGGTTTATAACTTAATATATTTGATTTTTTCACTTGAGCGAGTTGTTCGCCGATGTATTCTCTTCTGAATTCGGAAGAGCAAAATAAGCTAGTCAATTCTGTTTTTTTTAAATCATTAGAAGAATTTACAATTACAAAATTACTATAGTGAAGAGAAAGATTTGTTTTACACTTGACAAAAATCATTTACGTTCTCCTTATTTTGTTTAGCTGGTGCTAGACTGTATTGACTTATAGTTTTTCACTATATAGTTTGGTGGTAACACCCTGTATGCTCGTAGTATGATTATGCCATAATTAAACTCCAAATAGATTGATTTCACTCCAGATAAACAGCAATTTGTCCACTTAAAGCCATCGCATTTCAGTTACTTCTGGATTCTCGGTGGAATAGATTTCGTATATATACTTAGAGTTGAAAATAAAGCAAAGAGCAAAATATTAGAGGTACTTAGAGAAGGAAAGAGAGCAAACAGAGATATATTAGAAAAATAGAACTGGAATTTGGAACGCAAGTGTTAGTGACAACTATCTGTATCTGTATCGATCGATAAAATACATAGAGATAGATACAGTACATAGAGATAGATACAATACGTGGAGGTAAAGATTAATAAAACATAGATAAGATAAGGAAATAAAATAAGGGCCCTTAAAGTAGAGAAGCATAGAAATAACAGAATAAATAGCATATACATGGATAGAAGAAAACTTAGATTAAGTAAATATATATAGGAATGAGCCAACATAAAGATATAAAACAAGACCATTCAAAATCGGTGCCTACTTAGCAGCTTAAGTTATACCGAAAATCAATCATTATCCTGCTTAGAAAATGCGCATACTCTGGGAGGGATAGTAATAATTAAAAATAACAAAAGCCAAATCAAATTAGCATTAAATGTTATTGGCAATGCAGCGCGAACTACCGAAAGGGAAAAGCCATTCTGATCAGGCAACCTTAAAAAGTGAATCAGTGAAAGTTAATAACGCCATAAGGCAAAAGTGCTGCTTAAATTAACGGCAAATAAAAAGTAAACTACGTAACTAAACATTCATCCAGATCAAGTAATTGATCCGCCCATCAGGCCAGCTTTCTCTCTCTTTCTGCTGCTCGTGATTAACAATTTCGCGAGGAATATCCCATGGGCTTACGAGAAATAATCTGGTAATAATTACAACCTTATATACTCAACCTGAAGTTAATAAACCAAGCCATTTTTTTACACCGAGTGTTTCTATCCATCTCTCCCAACTACCTATCTGAGCTACATCACCTGAAAGAGCACAGCGCAACTACTGCAACGAAGTCAGTTCCATAGGCGACAAGTGGTAGGAAGCGACATATGTGACAATATGCCACAATTGCTGGAAAGCAAGTTGTCACTATGTCAAGGAAATCGTTATTAATCGTTCTCAATATAATATATCTTTATCTCTGTCAATGTTGTCTAAAGAGAAATATGTGAAATAAAGAAAGAACATGCTTCTACCCTCTCAAATGCATCCGCGTCCGCGCAATTTCCCGCTCTGTTCTCCCTGCCCGTGTCGGTAGGGAACATTCATTTTAGTGCCTTACAAACACTCACCCGTGAAGTAACGATCCAGTCATCGCTCTGCTTGAGTTTGGCGCCAAGAACATCTACCCAGTCGTAGCCCTGTTTGACGCCAAAATATTTAGTAGTTTTTCTAATTTGTTTGCACATATATTTAGAATATATTTGCTGTACTCTGTGTTCCCTTTTTTCAACACTGAATTTAGGACTCTTTGGGCGTTTTAACGCATTTTCTCGAGACAATATAACTCGTAGCGTCTCTCCTGATGAAGATAGAAGAAGGTAAAATGGCGGTTGGCAACTTGTAGCTAGACAAATCTGTTTCGGTACTCAAGATTCGAATCAAGTTTCGAAGTCTTATATCCCTGGCAAAGTTAAGTTAAGAGAATCGTAGAAGAATCACAAGGTATTTAGTGTGAACGGAAAGGCAATCAGTTGAAATTTTGAAATAAAGAAAGTTTAATTAAATTTTGTTTGTTGGTGATAAATGATTAAGAGAATTAATTGTTTATACCGACCAATGCTCTAAGATTATGTCCTGATAGTGGCTATTAAACTTCTAGGAATTTAATATTGTAACTTTTTAACCCCCCGTCTGTATATTATCATCATTAGTGTCAGCAGAATATTCATATGTTTGAATACAGCAAACGACGCTCAAAATTCCCTTTTTACACGGATTTTCCCATTTTGTCGCAAGTGCTGCTACAGTCTCCCCTTTTCATGGGGAAAACGCGACGAAAAACTGGGTCACGACCCCATTTCGGTTGCTTACCTCCAGGACGATGGCTTTCTGAAATTTTTAGTCAAACTAAAAAGGATCGCATCGAATTTTTATAAAAAATATTTTACGCCTTTGCGAAAAATGCGGGATTGTCCGAAATATGTGAACTTAAAGACAGAAAACTGTTTTTCTCAAAAAATTTATTTCTACTGATATAGGAAAACGCATAACTATTGCTTTACAAATACGTCTCAAATTTAGAAAACGGAAGAAGAAAATGCAATATTCGATTGAGCACAAATTCTTTATCAAATTGAAGTAATTCATCCCACACCTGACACCACTTATACATATTTTAAAAAATGTGTTTCTAGTGATATAGGAAAACACATGACTATTGGTTTTTATCACATACCTATAAAGTGAAGTGAGTAGAACGCATATATTTTGCTCTCCATATTTTCTGCTTTTCCTGCAGACATAGTCAGTTTTAATACTTGTGTGTTAAACCATTGTGAAGCTTGAAATTTGGCGATTCTACAGAAACTACAGAAGAAGCTTGATAATCAATTAAAGTGTATACTGTGCTAAAATTCTTTTCTATTGTCAATCTGAGAATCCCATTGTGTTGCTACCTATTGTTCAGATAAATATGGTATGCAAACATTTCTGTTAAATTCCTTAGTTTTTTTGGAACTTTATCATTGTGGTTGTTCAGTTGAGTTGCAATTGTACCATTTTTAGTACAATTATTGTAAACTTGTTTATCAGTATTGTTACGTTTTTCCCGTGGGTTCTTAACAAAATTACAACTTTGCTATTTTCAACTAATACTCTCTTTATTCACTACCACTGTATACAATTTAACACTCTATACTACTCTTATAACTTTACAACTAATATCAACACTCAATGATTAACTGAACTGAACTAACTAACATTCGCCTTGGGTCTGCTTATATATAATCTCAAATCTATCACGAATATTCGGGAAGTATTCCGAGGCCACTCTATATGATCTCGACGAGGCCATCGAGATAATTCCAGCGATCCTGAAACTTCGCGATCGACCGGGCGATGAGTCATACAGACAAAGAAACGAGCGGCACGGCGGCGGCTAGTTCTATGGGGTAGCACAAAAACGTTCGGACGGTGGTTAGTCGTGATATTGCCTTCCTCTTAAACATGATCGTCCCCATCAGATACTTCATGTCCGTGATATGATTTCAGTCTGTCGAGGTGAACAACTTTCAGTTTGCTTCTGGGACTACGCTGAATTCTATACACAACGTCATTAATTCTTTTGATGGCTGTATAGGGTCCTTCCCATACTGGCGTTAACTTGGGAGATCTTCCTTTCTTCCTTTGCGGATTATATAACCAGACTTTATCGTTCATCTGAAATCCCATAGAATTAGCTTTGAGATCATATCGTGTCTTCATTCGGTCACTGGCTTTCTCCGTGTTTTCTCTGGCTAATTCATGGATGTATAGTAACTTTTCCTTAAGGGAGTCCGCGTAGTCTTGAATTTCCATATCCTGGTTGTCTGGCGTTCCGAATAATAGGTCGCAGGGTAAGCGGAGTTCTCTTCCAAATAAAACCATGGCTGGTGATAGTCCTGTCGTGTCATGGACTGCTGATCGATAGGCCATTAAAAATAGTGGTATGTGTTGGTCCCAATCCTTCTGATGTTCATCTACGACCTTTGACAAATGTTCTTCAATGGTCTTGTTAAACCTTTCAACCATGCCGTCTGATTGTGGATGTAAGGCGGTAGTCCGTGTTTTATGGATGTTGAGTAAATCACAGACTTTCTGGAAAACCTTGGATTCGAAGTTGCGTCCTTGATCTGAGTGCAGCTCTAACGGAACACCAAATCTGCTGAATAGGTTATTCACAAGGACCTCTGCTATGGTAACAGCTTCTTGATTGGGGATTGCAAAGACTTCAGGCCATTTACTGAAGTAGTCAATTGCCACTAAAATGTACTTGTTACCATTATTTGTTTCTGGAAAAGGGCCAGCTACGTCAATGGCGATACGTTCAAACGGTAGGCCCACATTATACTGTTTCATTTTGCCCCTAGATCTTGTTTTGGGTCCTTGGCTTGCGGCACAGGTTGAGCACTGCCGACACCACGATTTCACATCCTGGCAGTAGTTGACCCAGTAAAATCTGTCGCGAATCTTGTCAATTGTTTTGTTCACTCCGAGATGAGCACCAGACTTTCCATTATGTACTTCTTCCAGAACTTCCGATATCTTCCTCCTTGGTACCACTAACTGTGTCTTCACTACTTTTCCATCGGCGCTTTCCCAGGCTCGTTTAAGAAGTCCATTTTCCACCACCAGAGAGTCCCACTGAGCCCACAGAGTTTTAAAAGCAAGTCCTTTAGTTGATATCTCGCTCCAGCTTGGTCTTGGTTGCTGTTCTTCTTTAGCTCTTAGCAATAGTTCTATTTCACTATCTTCAAGCTGATCCTTTTTAAGTTGCTCGGTGGTCCACTGCTGATCAACCTCAAATTTCGTTAGCCTAATCGGAGTAATTCCTTCTCGTTGATCTACTCTTTGGCAATGCTTACAATTATCCGCACATGGTCTTCTGGATAAAGCATCTGCATTATTATGCAATCTCCCTGCTCTGTGCTTAACCTTAAAGTTATATTGTTGTAACTTTTCAAGCCACCTGGCTACCTGTCCTTCAGGTTGTTTCATATCCAAAAGCCATTTAAGTGCTGCATGATCAGTCCTTATCAGAAATTCTTGCCCATATAGATATTGATGGAAATGCTCAATAGACCGTACTATTGCCAAAAGCTCTTTTCGGGTTACACAGTAGTTACGTTCAGGTTTCGAAAGTGTTCGACTGTAATATTCTATAACTCGTTCTTCCCCTGCTTGTACTTGCGATAAAACTGCTCCGACGCCGGTGTTGCTTGCATCTGTGTCCAATACAAATTTACCCTTTTGTTCCGGATATCCCAATATTGGACTAGAACATAGAGCCGCTTTTAATTTCCTGAACGCAGAATCGCAGTTATGATCCCAGTTATAATTAGCTCGTTCTTCAGTGAGGTTATGTAGAGGTGCCGCTATATTTGCAAATCCTTCAACAAATCTTCTATAGTAAGTCCATAGTTCATGTTTGTCGCGAGGACGAGGCCAGTCCTTGATTGCTGTAATCTTCCGTTGGTCGGTTTGGATTCCTTCTGATGACACAACATGCCCGAGAAATTCAACTTTTTGTTGGAAAAGAAAACATTTCTTTGGATTCAGTAAGAGCTGAGCATTCTTGATTCTAGTAAAAACTTCATGCAGGTTTTGTAGGTGCTCTTCGAAAGTTTTCCCCATTACCATTATATCATCAAGATATGCCAGGCATGTATTCCAAGTGAGGCCTCGTAGGACAACCTCCATAAGACGCTCAAAAGTAGCGGGGGCATTGCATAATCCGAAGGGCATAACTTTAAACTGATATAAACCACTTCCGGTAGAAAATGCGGTCTTTTCCTTATCTTGTTCGTCGATGCCTACTTACCAGTAGCCGCTCTTTAAATCGAGTGTTGAGAACCAATGAGATCCTGCTAGTGTCGTCAACGTGTCATCAATCCTGGGAAGTGGAGAGCTGTCTTTCTTGGTGACGTCATTGAGCTTTCTATAGTCCACGCAGAATCTGGTAGTCCCATCTTTTTTGGTGACTAAGACAACAGGAGACGACCATGGGCTCGATGATTCCTCAATAATTCCATCGTCAAGCATCTTGTTGACTAATGTGGTAACCTCTTGCTGCTTCGTCACTGGTAGTCTCCGAGGATGCTGTCGTATGGGGTGAGCACTTCCAGTGTCGATTTTATGTTTTATGATGTTCGTTCTTCCAGTATTGCCATTTTTCCTTTCAAAGGCTGTGCTCTGCTCTTTGATAAATTGTGTAGCTCTCTTCAGTTCTTGGGAAGACAGATGTTACCACGACTTATGGAAATGTTCTAGGACTTCCTTAGGTGATGTTTAGGGTGTTACTTCTGACTGCGTTTCGCAACTGGTTACCCATTGCACCGGCTCGCAAGTGGCTATTACATCTCCTTTATTGATTTTGATGGAATTGGATGAAATATTTGCTATCCTTATCGGTATTTCGCCGTCGGTTTTGACTAGTGCTTTGCCTACGAGGTGTTTGCAAGGCAAATCGTGGTGTTGGATAAGTCCGATGTAGCCTCCAAAATCCTTCTCCAATTTCCCAAAAATTATCTGCTCGGTATTTCCGTTTATTCTGACAGTACATGCCGCCACTACTTTAGTCGGTGTGCCATCGTCTGTTTTGTTAAGGATGAACTCTTCGGTGCCAAACTTCAGAAGATTAAGCTTGTTGTTAAAAGAGAATCCATGTTGACCGATGAGATCCATCCCCAAAATAAATTCGTCTTCGATGTCGGCAACTAACACTGTGTGGTGTAATTTAATTCGTCCCAGTTGAAGTTCGATATCCATTTCCCCAAGTACTTCAGCTGTCTCACCGGTAACTGTACGTAAAACTACATTCTTTGATATGTGTAGAACTTCTACTCTATTTACTCTGTTGGACCTTATCAAAGATACCGCCGCACCAGTGTCAACAGTAATTGTTATGGCTCCTCCGTTGATCTTTCCTGTAATTGTTAGACTGTCGGCGGCTTTTCCTAGGCTTTTTATGGAGACGATCCTGGGGGCTTTATCTTCTTTAGCCAACACCCGCCCGGCAATGTTGACTAATTGAAGTTTTCCTGATTTGACTTGGGGGCCCTAGCGTCTCTGGATGGAGATCTAGACCGTAGTTGTACTCGGCAGTCTCTTTTGAAATGTCCAGTCCTGCCACATCTATAGCACTGATTTGATGTATTTCGGTTACGTGACCTATCTTCCATTGGCTCCCGGAATCTCGCCGTGGCCTGAAGAACTTCCGTTAATTTCTTCAAAATTTCACCCATCTCATTTAATTCACAGCTGTTTGTCGTCTTTTCTTCCTGGATGGATACGGCCCTGATTTTTGGCTTGGAGATGTTACAGGCCGCCTCGATTTCTAGGGCTCGACCCAAAGCTTCACTGCTGTTATCAAATTTGGCTAGGCGTAGCATTTTCTGAGTTTCTGGATCTCTGATACCATCCACGAAATATTGGGCAGCAAGTTCCTCTTGAAATTCCTCTGTCGCTCCCGGGTAGGCCAATTGAATGAGACGTCTAATGTCTGCCTCAAATTCTTGCAGGTTTTCACCAGGCTTCTGATGCCGAGACTTTACTTGTGCCTGATACAGTTGTCTTCGGTGTTGGTCTCCAAATCGTCTCTCCAGGACAGCTACAAGGATGTCATATTTCCCTTGTTGGCTGATGGGAATGGTCTGCAGTAGTTCCAGGGCAGATCCACGAAGCGCTACCACTAGTGATGTAGCCATTTCTTCATTATTCCAACCGTTGGCAACCGCAGCGGCTTCAAACTGTCTTTTGTATATAGTCCAGGATGTTTGACCGTCATAAGTTGGAGGTTTGATATGTTGTCCTGTGGCGAATACCCTCTCGGTGGATCCTTGATTTTTTAGTCTAGTAAATTCTGCTTGTAGATTCCTCATTTCTTGCTGTACGTTTCCTACTTCTTTTTGCACATTCCCAACTTCTTTTTGCACATTTCCAACCTCTTTTTGTATATTACCTACTTCTTTTTCAAATTTCTCATTTTGCCCGTCCAATATTTTCGGTAATTTTCCTTGCTCGCCTACAATTACATCAAGCATCCATTTCTGAAGCCGTTCCTGTTCTGCTTGCCTTTTGTCTTCTTTGTCTTGCAAAATTTTCTAAAGCCGGTCCTGTTCTGCTTGCCTTTTACGTTCATCTTCTTCCCGATCCGATTGCCTTCTACGTTCATCCTCTTCCCGATCCGCTTGCTTTTTATCTTCTTGATCTTGAAAAATTTTCTGAAGCCGGTCCTGTTCTGCTTGCCTTTTACGTTCATCCTCTTCCCGATCCGCTTGCCTCCTACGTTCCTCCTCCTCCCGATCCGCTCGCCTGAGCAAAAGTTTTTTGCCATATTCAAGTAATTCATCCCACACCTGACACCAAATAATATAATGACATCGCACTTGTTACTTTTGATACCCGTATCGTTAGCACTATATTATAATCGATCGTGACGATATCTTCTACATAACTTATAATTTGACACAGCTTATGTTTATGAAAATATAACTATTTTATATATTACATATAGTCAAGGCTCTTTGAATCTTCAGACTATTGGTCCCTGGTTAACAACGTGCAAATGGGTGAGAGTCCGCAATAGGGCGTATAGCAAGCAACTGAAGGAAGTATGTTATTTTATCTGTCCCCTTCCGGTTAATCACACATGGGACATGTACAAAAATACACATGCCTCTAGGTTTCCCGTTATTGGTTGGGTGACAGATCTTTTTCCGAATGAGCACTGGCGTATTGTCTCTCTGGTCATTATTCGTTTCCGCTCTGTTTAATCCGCGTGTCATCATGATTGCGGAACGCGTGTAAAAGACAACACGGTCCCTGTTCCTATCAATCCCGCGAGATAATCAGGGAAACCGATGTGCTGTTCGTATCTCACACACAACATGTACCGACGCCAATCGCATATCTTGATACTTCGGGTATAGATTACGTCGCGTTGGTGTGCCATCAGAAATACTGATACGTTAATTTTGTATAGTTTTTGTGTCGCGTCCTAACCTAGTTTGTTCGAACCAATCATCGCTCTTCCGTCTTATTTTGTAAAGATTGGTCGGCGAAAAGACTACGTCATCGCGTTGCTTCAAGGGCGCATTTGTTATACTGTTTATAAGCTATATTATATAATCAGACGATTTATCTCTTCCATGGCGTCCACCACTCAATTTTTCAGGACTTGAAAGGCGTGAATTGGCAGTGAAATAAGCAGTCTTTCCTGCCAGGCCGCGGAACATAAGCGAAGAAATATATGACACCTGCAGCGATAAATTCAACGAAATTATGCCGGATTCGGCGAGGTGTTATATCGGACAATAAATAATACACCCTTTCTGGGCGCGTTTGCATTATTCAGCAGAAGGACGTCGGCGAACACGAGTTCGAAACGAAACCGGCCATCGTACATAACCGAATTGTGCAATCGATTAAAGTTTTTTTGTCAGGGGACAGTTTATGCTTTCGTGGTTTCGAACTAAAGTATTTTTCTATAATAATTACAGCCTACGAAATGGGTCCATAGCGCATTGTATTGTCACGAATTGTATTTTTTAAACTGTGACGCCACGCCTTACTTAACGTGTAGGACAGTAGCTCAGATTTAGGAACGCACTACGTCAAGTTGAGAAGAGATAGTAAATGAGACACATCGATTTATTAATAAAGTCTATGGGAGCGGGGGTTGTCTTATTTATATATTCGTTCTGATATTTATAAGGTAAGTCTTTCTGGTTTATGTTTGTCATGGATTTCTAAGGCACTTTCACTACTTTTTAAAAATCCCCAAAACTATCCCTTTACTGGAAATTCTGATACTTTACTCGTAAATTCGACTCTCTCTACCTTAAGTATCCCCCGAATGCCGTATACCTGTGCATACGTCCACCCAGGTTAGGTAAGGACCTGATCGCCCTGTGCCTGTGCACAGGTGTTCACAAATATGGGGGGTGTGAGATAGAACAACTAGAAGTGTACGCACCTGTGTGCTGTACCGCAACTAAATTGAGCGGAGTTGAGAGACTCGAAAGCCTGATGAACTTGGCGTTTGCCTGCGTATTTATATGTTACAAAATGCTGATGGCTGTATCATTAAGGAGTGAACTCGCTCCCGTCGACCGCTCAAGTTGTTTATAATTAACAGTGAATGTTTATATAACATTTGTCAAGTTCAAGTTCAAACTTAGGACAGGGTGATATTTAATTAGTAAGAGTATGCTTTTTAGTAGTTCACAGTATTAGATCAGTGGTTTCGAAACTGTGGATTGCGATTCTGGGAAGTCTTCACGCTATTCGTGGAACCTGCTTCAAGACCCTTACCTCCAAGGTAGGAAGCACCAAAACGATGGCACTTAATCACTAAAAGTTTTCAATGGGAGTAAACGGAACAGTCCTGACTGCGTTTGAGACAAATAAACACGTCACAAAAACGATACTATTCATCTATTTCAACCAACCAATAAAATTACGAATATTAAATAAAATATCTAATCAGTGGTAGTTCAAAACTCAGTGTAAGAAATAAATAAATGAAAAGACACCAATTATGTGCTCAAGAGAAAAAGATGTGTTTTAAAATGACTTTCCCATGTGCTGGAAGATAAACTGCTGAACGATTGAACGTTGTTCGTCAATTGGTGAATATAGTGTACATAGTAGCTTATAGGTGGACATTAAGATAATATTTATCCAGTTGTTATTGCTTGTAAATTACTGTATTTCATCAGTTAGTCAAGCTCACACTGAGCAGTTTCGCAGGAACTTTAATGAACATTTAACTGTACCTAGCTGCAAGATTGTGTTTATAATCATATACTTGTTTAGGATGACAACTGTTTATGCAATGCTTTAGCTTTTAAAGGTATATTTCTTGTAATATTTTGCAAGGTCGATACCTAGCATAGACAGATAATGTCCATATCGTAGCACTGACTACATATAATGATTTAATGTTTATATTTTGTTTATTTATGAGCTTTCAGTCGTTTTCAAGTAAAATAACTTATTAAAATATTCATATAATGCTAAATGTTTTTGTTTTATTTACAAAATCACTTTGAACTAGCCCCTATGGGCACTCTGTTTGTTTAGAAAATCGACCAAGATCAAATCTGAAACAATGGCAGATCCAACTAATTGGACCACGTCGGACGTTCAGGTACACACGGACGGCGTGTTCAGGATCCCTATACCGAAGTCTAGTCCCGTCCAAGTAACTTATCCCCGGTGGGTGGCTTACAAGCGTCCAGCCAAGTGGTTAGATTACAAAGTTCCGGCCAGTTCCTCCACCCTTTCTCTCAACATACACCTCTCTCTCACATGTATCCTATCCTCTCTCTCCAAACCACACCCACACATCCCATTCGTATCCCTCAATTTAAACCTCCACCATGGCCAGTTACCAATCTCTCACACCCAACTTCCTTACACACCTCATACAGACCTCTCCCTTTCACACTCATATCTTGCCATCTCCTCATTATTACGTCTTTTCTCGCCCTCATGATATTCTTGAGCCCTAATAGACTCCTCCCTGCGCCACCTCCAATTTCCCTTCCCTCGGTCCTCCCTCTCCTAGCCTCTATCCGCGATTTGCATGCATCCTTGCGATCTTCTCATTCATTCCACATTAACTCCGAACCCATGCATCCCCAATTCTCTCATTCTACATTGTATCTCTCTTACCCACTTATGTCGCGTCTTGTAGTTATATATCATCCTCACCACTATATCCGAATCAGTGAGGATCCTATAGTTTCCAAACTCCTGTTCCCTTTCTATCGCATCCAACATGAACTCCTGTCCAAAAGGCTCTTCTTGCACTCCCCCAACATTCCTATTCTTACCTCTCCGTTAACCCTCACCCACAACCATCCTAAACCCGTTACCCCCTCCTTTTCACTCATATCCACCTATACTTTCACCTCCTCCTCCCCCACATCTCCCTCTATCCTAATGCTCAATCTTTCCGGTGGATATTCTTTATCGCTTTCTCATACTCGATTTTGCTCCCTTTCATTTCTCATCCGCTTCCTAAACTCGTACATGACTCTCGCCTCTATGTCAAGAGGCGTCATCCCATTCATGACTTGAAGTCCCTCACTCGCCACTGTCCGATACGCTCTGGCCACAATCCGTCCAAACATACGTTGCGTCGCATCCAACTGCCTTTTCACCATCGTGTCATTGGCTCGTATTCACTCCCATACAAAATCGTAAGCCCAGCCCACCATGTCATAAATCATCCTCGATATGTCCTTATTCACTCCATGTTCATTCCTCGGTAACGCACACAGTTTCATTGCCAACTCACCCGCTTTCATCCTCACCATCTTTACATGTTCAATAAAATTCAACTTCCTATCAATCCTCAAGCCCAGGAAGTCCACATACTCTTTACACTCAATCCGTTTTCCATCCATTCTAACAACCGATTCTCGAATGTTTCCTCCTCTTTCTACAAACATAATTTCAGTTTTTCGCTCATTATACTCCGCAGAGCTTTCTCTTTCCTACTCTTTACACTCTGTCCATGTTCTCTTCCATTTTCTCTCTATTTCACGCACTGACCTCCCCGGAATCAAAATTACGTGATCATCCTCGAAGGCCTGCCCTTTCACTCCCTCCTCTCTTTCTAGTTCAGATATCCTCCTCAGCCACCCTTCCATGCATAACAACCATAGGGTCGGCCCCAGGCTCGACCCCTGTGGACATCCTCT
>MU186588.1:25306-41844 GCA_016904865.1 Pissodes strobi | reverse complement strand
AATTTTAAACGATTAAAAACGTTTTCCTTGACGGAGAGTGACAACTAGCTTGCTGTTTAAGTAAGTGCTGTGAAGTAAGTATATTTGGGTTTTATTTATGGCTTAATCATTCTACGAACATACAGGGCAAACTGTACGGTGAAAAACGACAAATTAGTACACATGTTGGGGTTGACAGATGACTTTTGCCGGACCCCACACCTGAAAATGGTGGAGCTCACGTTTTTGGCTCACGATTTTGTCACTGACTGACGATGGGAACGCGCACACTATCCCTACCCCTATATTCAACATACAGTTTCATATTAGAATAATTAGTTCCTGTGACGTCAACATAATTTTGGTTTCACACGCATTGACAGGTTACTTTTCCCGGGTGCGCATGATACCCCACACCTCAAAATGGTTTAGCTCCCGTTTTTGTCACTGACTGACAATGGAAACGCGCACACTCTCCCTACCTCCTATAGGTACAAAGATATAATAAAAGTAATATTAGAATGATTAGCTGCAGTGACGTCTACAAAATTTTGGTTTTACGCGCATTGACAGATGACTTTTGCCGGGTGCTCATAATACTCCACACCTGAAAAATGTGGAGCTCACGTTTTTGTATTAGGATGATTAGCTCCTGTTGTTACATGCCATTTTAACATGAGAACCATGTAACAGATAAAAGTGAAATAAAGCCAGTTAAGCCACCCTTAATCTGGCATGACTGTCGACCGACCAGTGCCTTTATCGAGCTGTTAGAGGAATAAACTGAAACAAGCTAGTTATATACGTAATTTCAGTCACTAGATCGTATCGTATTCTACATCGCTGTCAAGAAAACATTTAAGTATATAGCAGTGCATTTCAATTAAATCACTTACCTTGCGAATAATTTTCATTTCGGCGGTAATATACCTTAATAGAATTGTTGGTTGCCTACGGACGAGTGTAATATAATGCACTTCGGAACGTTTAATGAAAAGGGTTATTCTTGGAACGTTGCCAGATTTTTAATTGGCAAAGCGGTTGCCCTGTGATTTTGACGTGGTTACGATTCAAGCCAACAGGAAAATACATAATTAATTGATATGCTGCCCTTGTTTTGATGTTAAACGACTGTTTTTCGCTTTCGCTTTAAAAATACGCAGTCAGGATATGTTATTAAATGCGTCTGTTCCCTAACTTGGCAACGTCGCTCGAATTTGGTTGCAAATGTTTCAGCAAGAAAAAAAGGCTGAAGCTAAAGGTACGTTTAGGTTCGATTGATATTTTTGCGTGGAATAGCTTTGATGTCAGGAGTTTTAAATGGCCGCCGTTCGGAATGATTTGGTTGTTGGTTGTTTGGTCATTGTCAATGATGAATTTATCGTTGGATTTCTTTGTCCTACCAGCAATGCATAATATCATACAGCCTTAGGTACGTTTCATTGCATATTGCAGATGTTAGTAAATTTGGTGACAACCGGCTGCAGTATTTTGCGCAGGAATACAGGACAGTGTGGAACGGGCCTGTGGTTCGAGTTTTTCTAGCTTTGTAACATTGAATTTCACGATCGAGTTAGTCGTTTTTGGCTTGATTTCGTTCTCTTTCTTCGGCAAACCTTAGGAGG
Organism: Pissodes strobi; assembly: GCA_016904865.1. Taxonomy (NCBI): domain Eukaryota; kingdom Metazoa; phylum Arthropoda; class Insecta; order Coleoptera; family Curculionidae; genus Pissodes; species Pissodes strobi. Next base: position 40,240 of record MU186588.1, on the reverse strand, counting down.
TATTGCGTATGTCTGATAAAAAGTTTAATAATTTTTAATTCACCCTGAAGGGGATTATACTTATTTCGGGCGATAAAAAGTGGCATAGTTACTAGGTTGCTGTAGGGAATTACTTGACTGGATTGGATGGGTTTTTGCCTTAGAGTCAAGATTTTTGGTTGTAACTTGCCACGTGCAGTGTATTCTGGAACAAAGTACGCCGTGTCCTTCCTCGAGGAATGCCTGTAGAAGAGAGCGTTGTTGCTCCCAATTCGTCATTACCATCGTAAAACCATACGTAGTTAGGTAAATAAATATACATCTTATATTTTGTTCATACTCATTTATTTTCTGTGCAGGGGGGATTTATTTGATCAGAGTATAAGGTATTTCATTATAGTTTCTTAGCTCGTAAATTTAGATTTCATATTAATGTCATCAATGGACAAGCTTTGTTCTTGCCGGGGGATCTGAACTCTTAAAAGAGCAGACAGTGGTTATATTATTAGTCAGTTTTTCTTAGTATTTGATGCCTATCACCTGTAGGGTGGATATGATTTTGGTTTTATTGTGACCTTGGCATTTTGGCAAGACGACTATCATTATTATTTTTAAATACTCATTGAGTTGAGAGTGTTCTGAAAGAGGAGGCTGTCTGATATTATAGTGAGATAATGCATACTTAGCGCTTGTTCTCTTTCATTGACGATTGACGATGGGAACACTCGAACTATCCCTACCCCTATATTCAAAATACAGTTTTCTAAGAAATCACTTATAAGGAATGCAAAATATCTAATTAGGCCGAAAATAATGGCTTCCGACAAACAAAGGCCATTCCGAACCGTTAAATAATAATCGAGGACCGTATTAGGCCATTAATATTAAAGTCGCATTAACAGTGTACAATTTGGGTCAAAATGTTGCACGTGCACCATATGCGACGAGAATAATTCATTGCGCTAACATTGACCTAAAAACCTATATACATTTTAGAATTTCGCAAGCAATTTGTCATGCAGGATTTGAAATGCCCATTTTATTTACGAAATTTAGAATAATATATCCGTCTTTAAGAAAAGGAATGAACGTTTGTAGTTACCTCGAGGGCAAATATTTATAGATGGATATATCAGATAACTGTAACGTGGATATATCAGATAGATGTAACGTCCTTGGTTATTAAAAATAATTGCCCTGGGAGCTAAGAATGAAGTGTAAATAAGAAGGAGCAGGCAATTCCGATTAGATACAATATGACTTAAATGCCACGGTGTGGAAGGACTGTTAGACAGTTTGTCATATAACGTGTGTGTCTGGTTAAAACACCTGATTTTTAAACGACTACATTATCTTTTGAATGAATGGTATCGTTGCACCTAATCGGTGTTTCGTCACAACCAGTAAAACATGGCCACGTTATTCCGTCAAAAACGAAATTTACAAACAGCCTTGGATGGTTCGTTTACCTGAGGCAAAATTTTCCCCCGATCAGCGATGCTTAAAGAACGGAGGGAATTTTTGTTGGCTCACAAATCAGACGAATTTTAAGGGATCTCTGTTTTAGGGGAAAATTTATCCCTGCGAGAAAGGGAAATTTGGCCTGAGGTGCTTTAAGTTTTTGGGAAAAATATCAGGATATCTAAATGGAAAAGTAATATAGCGGTACATGAGAACTTTCCAGCGACCGAAATAAACTAAATATTTCAATAATGATGTTAAACAATTTAAATAAATAAAATAAAATATAAATATGATTATATTGCCATGACCTGACTAAAAGACTAAACAATATATGATCTCCAGTAATGAACACAATTGATAAACCTTTTTTTAAAATAGATATAGATTCTAGAATTAATTTGAAAGGACCTTGTACTCCGGCATTAGGCAAAATAAACAATAATCACGTCCGAAGCGAAAAATCATTCGAAATTTAATTAAATCGGAATAATAATTTATGCATTGGATGATATTCAGCGCAGGATATATACAAAGTATTGGTATATTTTTGTATTTATTCCATTGCCCTTGTTATAATCCGTAGGTGTTCGATACACAAATGTTAATCAGTATTTGTGTGGTATGATATTTTTATATACATTTTCCTTTTTAATATTTTTGCATTTTTACCCTATTGACAAAATGTGCTTTCATTATAACCTATAGATATGTGATATACATAACATATGTTATTGTAGAAACAATTAACGGGTATTCAGCCAATAAGGTTTATTAAGAGATGATTTGTTTTGCGTCTAAGCTTTATGTCAGTATATCGTGACCTTCGTCAGGGCTAAAAATTTCTTTTATATACTAATGTACAATATATAACAATTTTGTGGCAACTTAGAATCAAAACTACTTGAATTCAATTTTGGCAGTTATAACATTTTAAAAATATTGTAAAAATTGTAAAAATATTAGAATATCTTATAGAACTACATGAAAAGTCAATCTACTATGTTTGAAAATAAATAATTTACGAGGTGTTAAAGCAATACTTGATACTTGAATGGCAAGGTGTATTGGTATAAAATTATCGATTATTTAGTGATAATATAAGAATAAATTGAGCTTAAATCATCAATTTCAGTTCTCTTATTCATAGAATTTGTTTTATTTATTTCGACCATTTCTAAATGAAAAGAAATGAAATGCACTTTGTGTAAATAACATCATAATACCCACAAATCCAGAGCAGATTACGGACCTGATAACGTATAAACCGGACCTTCGATGGAATCGATAATGGAGTCAATGGAGGGATCGTCATTCCTTCAGAAGAAAAGGGTGGGATGGACAAACATAAACAAAAACTTCCCTCGTCCGATGAAATATCACCCGGGGACTCGGCTGATAAACGTGAACAAAGCAGAGTCCCACTCCTGATAGGACAAAATTGAGATGAATGGACTACAGTTCATAAGAATGGGTCAAGAAATGTGGCAAAGCATGGGCTACGGCATCAAAGACCCCCTCCTATCAGAGGAACCAGAGACATCGCAGCGCAGGACGTTGCGAACGATCTGAGAGTGGTCCAAAGTAAGTCTTGGATCTTTGTGACTGGATTTGTCCCAGTTACAACTCCAGAAACAGTAACCAATTACGTAAAAACCAACATGAATATTGAGAGCATTTGTGTGAAACTGCGCACAAAGAATGATAACATAAAAAGCTCATTTCGATTAGGAATTGATGATCAATACAAGGATGACCTACTTAATCCCTTTGTGTGGCCAAGAGGGACTGTGGTAAACCATTTTATAAATCTCAGTCGGCGTCCTCAAGTAAACTAGGAGGCACTACCGCCAATATGTCAACTGATATAAGATTTACCGTTTTTCATCTGAATATACATTCTCTTCGAAACAAGATAGAAGAGTTTGAAGTGTTTTTAAAAATGCACAGTATCGAGTACGACATATTGTGCTTCAATGAACATCATCTTAAGTATGATGAAATCCAATTTTTAAGAATTGAGAAATATACACTGCTCTCTTGCTTTACAAGGCAGCATATTAACAATGGTGGTGCAATGATTATGGGTAGAAATGGGCTAAAGGGCAGAAGTATCGAGGCCCTGGTCAGCATGTCATCAGAGTGTGACTGCAAAGTGGCTGCTGTCGAGGTGCGGGACCACAACACGACCATATTGACTGTTTACCGTCCTCCAATGGCAGACTTCGAAGTTTTTATGGACATAATGGAGAATGCGCTACGTTTTGTCGAGCGGGGGCCATGCAGGCATATTATAGTAGACTTTAATATTGTTTTAAATTCAAATTCACAAAGGGGCCAAGATTTTATGGATCTTATGGGTACCTTTAATCTCTATAGGCAGATTTTTCAAAAAACCAATCATATTAATTGTATTGACAATATTTTTATTAATTTTGGTGATAGTCTTAGTTATAAATTGAGTGTCTTTGATCCGTTACTTTCTGATCATCTGGCATTGGATATCTCAATAGAGCTGCACAGTGATGATGTGCGCCCACAGTACCGTCTGTGTCGTCCACTCACTAATAAGGGTATAAATGAAATGTATGGCTATTTGGAGTCACAGAAATGGGACTTCATCGGTATGCAAGATGAATGCATTGATGCCAGGTTTGATAGATTCCTTGAGGTTCTGACGGTTGGAGTTGACATGTTCTTTCCGGTATTATCGAGGAATGTTAAGCAAAGTAATAGTAACAAAGTTGAGTGGTTTGACAATGGTCTGCGTCAACAGCGGGAAACTCTTCAATTTCTAACAGAACTCTATAAAAATAGACCCTCTGTTGACCTAAACAATTACATAAAACAATATAAAAAGGATTACAGAGCTAACATATGCAATAAAAAACGAATTGCTTATACCAATCATATAATGAGTTCAACCAATATTGTCAGAGCCTCGTGGGATGTTGTAAATGATTTTCGGGGCAAGAGTGGAGTTGAGGCGGCTACCGGATTGACTGCACAAGATTTCAACATTTTTTTCGCCAACATTGCAGAGGAAAGTCTAAGAAATATTCAACCAACGGCGAGAAATTACTCTGACTACTTAAGCGACAAAATAAGGCGACATGATGTTGCATTCGAGTTTTCGGAGGTGAGCTATATACAGGTGAGAGATGTCATCAACTCTCTTAAGAACAAGAATAGCAGAGATATTTACAGTATTAATGTATCAATGATAAAAACCTACAAGGATCTACTAATTATCCCACTTACCAAACTGATTAATCATTGTATCAGGGTTGGCTGCTTTCCATCTTCCCTGAAAAAATCCAGGGTTGTCCCTATTTTTAAGAAGGGAGATAAAAATGATGTGGGCAATTATCGCCCAATCTCGCTAGTGCCGGTACTATCCAAGGTCTTTGAATGCTTACTGAAGGAGCAGTTGTGCAACTATTTTGAGGCCAACAGCCTGTTCTCGGATAGTTAGTTTGGATTCAGAGCTGGAAAGTCAACGACCTTGGCTATCCTTGGGTTGTTGCGATATATAGCGGAGGCCTTTGAGGAGGGGAAGTATGTTAGTGTAACGTGCTGTGACCTCTCCAAGGCCTTCGACTGTGTCTCGCATAATATTCTCCTCGATAAGCTGAGGTTCTATGGGATTGACGAGACTAGTGTCCGTCTGCTGAGTAGCTACTTGGGAGAACGTACGCAGTTGATCTCATATGGGGGAAAGCTGTCAAGTGAGGCTGGACTGAAGTACGGTGTGCCTCAGAGCTCGGTGCTAGGTCCTCTTCTTTTTTTAATATATGTCAATGACATAAATAGTTCTGTTCCGACATCGAAGGTTATGTTGTTTGCCGACGATACATCTGTTTCGGAGTCTGACGTATGCATGGAGAGGTTAACTGAATGCGTGAATGCTAGTGTGAATGAACTGAAGGCTTGGTTTGCAGCTAATAGACTGGCTTTGAATGATGCTAAGACAGAAAATATTATCTTCGGATTGAGAAGTATAGATCAGAACATTAAGGAGGTACGGTTTTTGGGAGTACATCTTGACCCAACATTAAGATTCGACAGGCATGTAGACTACATGGCTGGTCGTCTGTCCAAATGCGTTTTTTTATTAAAAACCTTAAAAAGGGTGTTGTCTAAACCGTGCTTTCTCCAGGCTTTTCATGGTGTTTTCCAGCCGGTGGCCTGTTACGCTGTCTTGACATGGGGTCACTCCTCACAAGCAGCACGAGTCTTTGGACTGCAGAGGAGGGCTGTGAGGGTCGTTGCAGGTCTTGATTACAGGGCTGATACAAGGCAGACATTCAAAGAGCTAAGTATTATGACAATTCCATCAAGATACATATATGAATGCCTTGTCTATTGTCATCGAAATTTCAGCGACTACAGCCTTAATAATTGTTACCACGAGTATCCTACTAGACATGGTAATCAAATAAGAACTGATTACCATAGACTTGAAAGAACAAGAATGTCAACAAATTACTTGGGTCCAAAGTACTATAATCACCTACCCATTAATCTGAGGCGTCTGTCAGAGAAATCTTTTAAGTCCAGTATAAAGGGAATTCTACTGCGGAATGCCTTTTATAGTGCTCGGGAGTTCTTGGAGTTTGAGTTTTTATAATCTGCTTGTCTGCATGGCTCCTGCTGGGCATGTAGTGTGTTTCTTGGAGCGGGTTAGTGCCGGTCTTGATTGCTTCTGGCCCTGGCTCGTTCCGGCAGATACGCTGCGGGCTGAGACCGAGCCGTTTGTAAATGTTCGCCCATGTATAGGTTTTTAGAGTGTTGGTGTTTGTTTAGTTGTATCATCTACTTATATTAATGTAATTTTAGTTGCAATGTTGTTTGGTGTATATGGTATCGTCTTAAACTGGTATTAATGCCATTTTAAATGTAATGTTTATTAGTGTTATTTAATATGTATATTTTTTAACTAAGTATTGATATAATTTATGCAACCTAAAATTATTTTCTTTTTGACATGGTAAAATTGTTTGTAATAATTGTTAACCGTAATATATTGAATCTTGAATCTAAAAATAACCTTTTATTTAATTTTTTTTCTTTCTGGAGATTTTTAATTTCATTAAAGTTTAGTATGTGACCAGTAATATATGCATGTTCAGATAAAGCAGAAGTGTTTTTTTGAAGTCTATGTCACTTTTATGTCCAGAAATTCTATTTTTTAGATTTTGTGATGTTTGTCCAATATACTTTTTATCACAATTATTACATGGAATTGAATATACTAAATTTGAGTAATTTAAAGCAATAGTTTTATCTTTTGATTTTGAATATAAATTACCAATCGATTTAACATTTTTAAGGCTAATTTTACAGGTTCATTTCTAAAAATTTTAATTATTTTCGGAGTAAGTTCTTTGGTCTTTGGTAATTGGTCACTCGATTCACAACATCTTTCACAGTATTTTGCAGTAATATACTTTAAAATATTACTGTCTGCGATGCTTTCTGGTATTTTTCTGTTTACTATGATTTCTATTAACTCATTTTTATTAAATCTATTTAACTTGGAAATTACCGCCTGTATGTCATTCGGCGCTATCTTGATACTCATATTGGATTAGTATATTGCTTTAATTACAACATGGGAAGAAGGGAAGTGTTCTCAAAATTCATTCAAGTTAAAATTTTCCATTAAATGCAAGTAACTCATCCCACACCTGACACCATATTATACATATTTAAGAAAACGTATTTCTACTTATATAGAAAAACGCATGATTAGTAATATTGCTTTAATTACATCATGGGAAGAAGGAAAGTGTTCTCAAAATTCATTCAGGTAAAAATTTCCCATTAAACGCAAGTAACTCATCCCACACCCGATACCACTTATACATATTTAAGAAAACGTATTTCTACTTATATAGAAAAACGCATGATTAGTAATATTGCTTTAGTTACGACATGGGAAGAAGGGAAGTGTTCTCAAAATTCATTCAAGTAAAAATTTCACATTAAATGCAAGTAACTCAGCCGACACCTGACACCACTTATACATATTTAAGAAAACGTATTTCTACTTATATAGGAAAACGCATGATTAGTAATATTGCTTCAATTACAACATGGGAAGAAGGGAAGTGTTCTCAAAATTCATTCAAGTTAAAATTTTCCATTAAATGCAATTAACTAATCCCACACCTGACACCACTTATACATATTTAAGAAAACGTATTTCTCCTGATATAGGAAAACGCATGATTAGCAATATTGCTTTACAAATACGTCTCGAATGTCGAAAACGGATGAAGAAAAGATATCTTCAATATTCAATTGAGCAAGACAACAACTGGCACATTATAATCGATTCAATATTCTCTTTTGCTGCGAGTGACATTACGGTGTTGTGTGTGTTCATGCTTATTGATTAACGAATTATCTCTGTTGTAGTATTTCTCCCTAGTTTTCATTCTATTGTTCCTCTAATTTGTTTTATATTTCAATTTGTATGTGTCATCCGAAATAAGAACTTCTCCGCCTCGCCGCACTTTTTTATTGCAGAAAACAGTGACCTACCTTCACGTTAAACTCGAATTTAGTCCGAGCTGAGGGCGATAAATCATCTAAAAATAATGATCCTACAGGAAATCTGGACGACGACTAAAACTAGGCGCCGCGCCAACTTTTCCTGCGAGTTGTACTCGAATGCACGTCTGGCGACCTTGGCCTAGAAACAGGATGGGTTTTTCGTGCAACGTTCGACTTTTGCTTGATGTATGTATGTCTCTGACATGGTTTAGGGCCGCCGAAATTTTAAATATGAGGTTAAACACAAATTGGTCACAAGTTGATCACATTACAAGTTTCATTTGAACGAGCAATCGTACTTATTCTGTCCATGGAAACGGGGTAACGAACAGGTGTGTATACAACATTAAACAGGTCTGTACACAGTTTTAGATAGGCATGTATACAGATGGCGTGTCTGTGCGTCTAACCCCAACTGCAGCAGGTTCTTATACAACTTTAGACAAGTTTGTGTATAGATCTGTATTCAAACCTATCTACAGCTGTATGAGACTTTGACGTCTTCAGAATCGTCTTTACAAGCTCTGAATTTAACCTTTAAAAATAATGAAGTCATAATAATTGAGATTCCATATTTATAATTGAACGTCTCAGCTCTGAACTTAGACTTAAAAGTCTTAGGATTGCGATATAGTTAATCACAGATTATTACCATGTAATATTTAAACTTCCCACTTATGAAAACCTGGCATGCATCTTCTGCTTTGTACGAACTTCGGTTTTGAACTTAATTTGCATGCACCTCGGGAAGTGATTCGATTTCTTTGACATCGACACGGCAATCGGGTCAGGGTTGCCAATCTCAAATTTAATCACGTTACAACGCAGACTGAAAATTAGACTCTTTAGTAGGGAAAACTTGGCCCACTGCCAAGATGGGTTAATATAGAGAAGTGCACTGCACGGTTGAGGTCTTATTCAATTATATGCCGCAATAAACTTTGTAACGGAGTATGCCGATCAAGCCATTTTAATAAAGGAGCAGAAAAATGCATTATGGAGCAGGTAGTTGCATCTTCATGCATCTTGTTCAACCGTTGGAGATGTTTTTTTAAGGTACATTGTGTAGTTATATAAATTAAAACACAGATTCCTAATATATCTAATTTATTAGAGAAAACGTGCCAAATTATTAGAGAAAAACGTGCCGGACAGCTTGGAATTCACGAGGGGAAAGAGTACGGCAGAGAAACCCTCGATCTAAATTCCTAAACCGAATTAGGCTGTATAATCTTTATTGGTATAATAATTAAATTACTGTCTCCCGTACCGTAAACCGGGGTTCGTGACTATGATCCACTTATTATCTTCAAGTCTCAACAATCTTTCGAATCTAATAGTTGACCAGTTCAAAAATGGTTCATATATAGGAAGGATATATGTATATTCGATTTCATGAGTTTTTCTAAAGCAAAAAAATTATTTCCACCCTTTTTTAAAAAAAATGGGTGGCCATATTCACCTCCTGCTATGCACTATGGCCAAGTATTTCAATTTCCTTAAAACCCATTCTAACACCTTCTCCGGGGTGACTAAGGGCACTAACCAAAAAAAATAAAGGTTCCTATAAATAATTTGTGGTAAGTAGGCGATTAAAACGTAAGTACAAGGGTGAACAATCCGACGCTTGGCAAATTCTGCTGGATTGTGACTAACGCTGTGCTAACGATTTGTAACGATCATTATTCCCTGCATAAAAATATGTTACTCTGCACGCGGCGGTAGGCCGCGTTGCCACCTCCAGCGTTTTACGCGTGGCCATAGACCCCAAAACACGTAAAGATAGTAAGGGGTGAATATGACCTCATTTTATCTCAAAACACCAAAAGTTTTCAAACAAAATTTAGAGTAACATAGGTATTAGAACCTTTAGGTACGCCTTAAAAATAAACATAATTCTTTTGGTGTTAAAACCGCGGCGTGACGAACAAAGTTACTAAGGCATCTTTTTAGGCCATTTTTCATGTTCTTTTCTACTGACTACGAAAAACAAAAGATAAACGTTAGATATGTAAAAACGCTTGCATTTTATATTTTCATGTATATATTATTAATTTCCATCAGGTGTTTAATTAATTTAACGTTACGAATTTTTAAACAGTTTACAATTTTTGGCTATTTTCACCCCTAGGGGCTATAGTCACCCCGGTCTACGGTACCATAATTTGTAGTTCCACACTTGTAACAATACATTTAAAACTGAGGGAGTGTTGTTAGTTAGCCAGATGCCGCTGGAATGTACTGAGGTCATGGATTACGAAGCCTACCCAGCTTTTGACTATCTATCCCCCATTCTCAAGCGATACGCTTTCGGATCTCCTCTAAAAATCCTCGCAAAACCCGACTTCAATTTATGACTTGTGACCTGTTTCTTTCTTTATATCTGTCTGAAAACTTTAAATAGGCGGGTTACCTCAATTGCAATAATTTCCAAATAGTTTTCGCGAAAACTATCAGAAGCTTAAGTAAAACCAAATCTGTAAAACATTTACACGACAATGAATGAGACCTCGAAATGATCGACCAAAAAAAACGTTACGCACGACAGATTACAATGAGCCAGGGAATATTTAAATTAAAAAGATGAATGCAATCGTATGTCCGTCCAACTAAATATTTAAATCGAGAAAAAACATGTAGAGACTTAATGAAAAACGAAAAGGTCGACACCGACTTCAATAAAGCAAGTGTAAGTGAAGAAATACATGGGAGCAGAAATACCAAAAGGAATTGAAAAATAGTGGTAGGCCAGAATCAAAAATTGAGAAGGTTGAAAGGATGATGTTCAGAAATTCAGAAAGTGGGATGCAACTAAAACTTTTCATATGTAACTTCATTGCTAGATGTTGATATAAGAATTACTACTTTAAAACATCATCTGCGCATCCAAACTTGTTGCCTTTGCTAGTGCTAACGTTTGAATAATAATTATAGTCATATAATGTTCTGCTACTTATCTGCCTTCAAAAGAAACACATAAGATACATGCCTGCCTCGGCATAAGCCTTGCCTCTGATAGAAGACACGCTTAGGTTATTATTTCTTTGTAGAGCTTTTACTCAAATGTTTGTATTGGCGTTTTCTACACAGATATCCTTGAACAATTCTATTTTCTTCGGACAGAAGCACAAAGAAATCCTAATATACAAATATTTGTAAAGAAATTTATCGGAATAATAGAGAAACCCTTTTTCAAAGCGGCTTAGGGCCTCGAGAAGTACATAATATTATGCTTTGTAACATTCCATTAATCTGTTTATTTTATTATGCTTCCATTAAACTCAGCTTTTCTTTAAGGAAAGCTCAAGATATTGGAAAGTGAAAAATGAGACCAGTTAAGACGATGCTCAATCAATCGTTGAGCGATTATACGGAAGTTAAGAGGGAAGGTGCCCGAAATTCAATTTTACCCTTAAGACAACCCTTGTCCTTATCAAAATTTTTTTGCGGATAGTTCGCCTCGTTAGTTGATAACAAATATTATATAGCAAAGTAATACTTTACTCACTTGTCTTAAAAACATTTAAAATTACATATATCCTACGGCATGTGCTGTGCCTCTCATAAAAAGAAAACCCGTTTTATTATTTCTGTGTAGAGCTCTTCCCGAAATGTTTGTGTATCATCGTATTCATGCACAAGCATCCTTGAAATATATTATTTTCAGCGGTCAAAAGCAAATGAAATCCGAGCGTACAAATACTTGTGAAGAGATTTATTTGAATAAATGAAAAGAATCCTTTTTCCAAGTGGTTCAGGGTTTCTAGTAGTATATAATATTAGGTTTAAGTGGATATGTAACAGCATCGCGTATATACAGTAGTTATTGTGGCATTGAATGCCACCTTTTATCGGCATTTTGGTATAAATTTGAAAACTCGCGTCCTTCATCGGTTTCATAGTTTGGTGGAATGTTGGCTCTTGGCTGACCACTGAATTTTCTTTTATACTAAAATTTCACATTCTGATTTATTTTAATTGAATATGATTGTTCCTATTATTTTTGAATCCTGGAATTTTTCAACATACTTTAGACATATTTATACACAGCTTGATATAGGTTCTTATACAGCTTTAGACAGGTATAAGTGGATGAAACCCATAATTTACCCACAGTCTCCAGAAGTTTCTCACGTTCAACCCCCGCGTCGGCAACGTGCTGGAACACCTATTTACACTGATAAAGCATTTGTAATTCTTTCCCACATTCAAAACACCCACATACAGTATGTTTTCAAAAAATCATTTTCTCTGAGCTAAGCTGTATATTTGTAAAAAAGCAACTGATTTGCACATGTGGTATAAACCGAAATCCTCCTCTTGATCAAAATTGGTGGCAACCATCTTGTATTTTACGTGTTGTCGTAGGACAATGTAAAGCTGGCCTCCTCCTAACTCTTGAGCTCGTTCTCTTTCTTGGTAAACCCTCCTAAGACGAGGTAGTGCGTTAGCCTGGTAAACAAAATTAAGGATTTCTAATTCGCCCTTACGGGGATGATCTTATTTCAGGCTAGAGAAGTTGGTATAGTTACCAGTTTGGTGAAATAAATTAATTGACTGTGGATTTTTTGGATTTTGTCTGAAGTCAAGATTTTTTTTGGTAACTGGCCACGTGCGGAAGATTCCGGAACAAAATACACTATCTCCTTCCTCAAGGGGTGCCTGTAGGAGAGAGCCTTGCTCACATTCGTCATCACCACCATATCTGGAACCAGTTCAGTTGGTTGTTTTAATTTAGCATCGACTGCTTCCGGAGTTACTGAATGTCCAGGTGGGCATTACCTCAATTGTCACTGAGAGTTTCTGGGTCCCACGGCCCCTAGCAGCCTATGCTCTGAAGGCCGGATGTTATATCGGCGGAGACTACATAGAAGATAAGTGTGTAAGTTAAGTCAGATTGGGTGTGGTTCTATGTACACAGAACACTTGTGATCTTTCTACATAATGTTATTGGCGTGTTATTAGTATTTTCAGCGTTGTATTAGATTGCGTGTTTTATTTCATTCTGCGTTGTATTGATATTGATAATTTTGGAACTGTTTAGATGTAAGCATAGCTTACCGAGACTAGTTTAAATAAGCATACACCTCTGGTAGGATACTATTTACTAGTGTGGTTCAATTAATGTTCATAGTTTTTCATATTATATTTCCTTATTCTTACAATTTCATTTATATTGTGGTAAATGATAAAAATTATCGTTCTGACTTATTGACTATCTAGTTATAATTATTTTACATAACGGTGTTTCATAAACTGCATCGTTAAGGCTTATTTACGTACAACTGCGACACGTATACCATGGTAAACGCGCACACTGTTTAGTAGTATAGTATAACTGATGACTTTTATTACTAGTATGATAGACTTTTGATAACTGGCCACGTGCGGAAAATGCACCATCTCCTTCCTAAAGGGTTGCCTATAGGAGAGAGCCTTGCTCCCATTCGTCATCACCACCAAAACCCTACGTGGCTAGGGTTTTCTTTGGGGCGAGTAAAGTTGCTACCGGTCAGCCAGTTGAGTTGGTTGTTTTAATTTGATATCGACTGCATCCGTAGTTACTGAATGTCCAGGTGGCCAATACCTCAATTGTCAGTGAGAGTGTATGCTCAGAAGGCCGAAGGTTATATTGGCAGAGACTAGATAGAAGATAAGTGTGTAGGTTAAGTCAGATTGGGTGTAGTTCTATGTACACAGAACACTTGTGATCTTTTTACATAATGTTATTGGCGTGTTATTAGTATTTTCAGCGTTGTATTAGATTGCGTGTTTTATTTCTTTCTGCGTTGTATTGATATTGATAATTTTGTAACTGTTTAGGTGTAAGTATTGCTTACCGAGGCTAATTTAAATAAGCATACACCTCTGGTAGGATACTATTTACTAGTGTGGTTCAATTAATGTTCATAGTTTTTATATTATATTTCCTTATTCTTACAATTTGATTTAAATTATGGTAAATGATTAACCTTGTCGTGGTTATAATAATTTTACATAACGGTGTTTCATAAACTGCATCCTTAAGGCTTATTTATGTACAACTGCGACACGTATACCATGGTAGACGCGCACAAGGTTTAGTGGTAATAGGTATTATACTGATGACTCTTATTGCTAGTATGATAAGACGATAGATATATTATGCAAATTGTATTTATTATTAATTTGTTGAAATTAATTTTGATTTTTGTAATCATTTGGTATATTATATTGTTACTTTCGATATAGCGAAACGTGCCTAACAATTGTCGTGTTAAAACGGTACGGGCATTTGCTGTCCTTCCTTTAATATTAATCCATGCTATATTAGAACCATTATAAGATCCCGACCAGCAGACAACGTAGTTGAGCCACGATTTCTTAATTAACCAAAGCCATAAAACGTTAGGAATATGATGTCTATCTAATAAAATGTATCTCAAACCTACGGGAAGCCATATATTTAATCGGCTTTTCTTGCCATTTCAACTATGACAATAGACAACTACAACTCCTTATCTGCTTTCCCTTTGTTGCTACCATCAGGAGTTAAACCGATTTGTCTGCGGTCGAATACAAAATAAGTTCCTTGGCGCAATAGTTTTCGTCTCGGAAGCTTAATAATCGACCATCCTTCTTCGAATGCAACTTCGATATATACGATTGAGTTCAAGGAAAATGCTCGTAATTTTTGGATGTGGAATACCAGTTTCTCTTCGTATTGGAACATATTGCATTTAAATATACTTATTGTTAGCAGGAATTCAGAATGGTAACATTAATGTCTGCACCATAATGTTTTATTCAAAGAACTGTTGCTGGATCGAATATTGAAGATATCGTTTCTTCTTGCGTTTGTTACAATTTACAATATTACTAATCATGCGTTTTCCTATATCACTAGAAATACGTTTTCTTAAATATGTATAAGTGGTGTCAGGTGTGGGATAA
>MU186588.1:2455-21992 GCA_016904865.1 Pissodes strobi | reverse complement strand
GCAAAGTGATATTACCAAGTGAGTATACAATATTAGCAAAATACTTTGAAGGAGGCCTAATTATCATTGAAAAAGAAATAAAGTGGAAAATTTAATTTTTCAGAAGAAAACACCAACTATACAAAATTTGCAAAGTCGTATTATAGAATATAAAATATCTATAAAGTGGGTTAAAAGAGGATTAATTATTGCCGGAAGAGAAATTTTAATGGAATTTAAGTCTGCAGAAGAAAACACCATCTATACAAAATTTGCAAAGTGTTTAAAAGAGTCCCATTTAACATGGAAATAGATGTTTTGGATAAGAATACAAGCTTTCTTAAAATATCACCGACTATAAAAAGTTGGCAAAGTGATAGTACAAGGCGACGATACATTATTTGCAAAATACTTTAAAGGAGACCTAATTATCACTGAGAGAATTTTAATGGACTTTAAGTTTGCAGAAGGAAAACAGCTACTACACAAAATTTGGAAAGTGGTTTTATAAGCTATGCAATATCTACAAAGTGGCTTAAAAGAGTCCCAATTAACATCGGTATAAATATTTTGGATGAAAATGTAAGCTTTCATAAAATATCACCAACTACGAAAAGTCTGTAAAGTTATATTACAAATTGGGTATACAATATTTGCAAACTACTTGCAAGGGGGCCTAATATACATTGAAAGAGAAATTTAATGGAAATTTTAAGTTTCCAGAAGAAAACGTAAGCTATACAGAATTTGCAAAATGGTATTATGAACTATACACAACCAGTATCTACCTCGGTATCCACTGAATACTCCTTACAAGTGGTTAGTTTAGTAAGGGGGCGAGAGTTGCGCTCACCACAAGCACGTAAGCAAGCAGGCAGCTAGTAAGGATGGAAGAGGTAAACCAAAGCAGAAAAAAAAAACAATTTAAGACGCTAGGTTACTAAAAGTCCAGTAGGTAAGAATCCTTCAGTGAAGAAAACTAGGTTCCTTGTGACTAATTCATCAAAAATGCACGCAGGTAGCTAAAGATAAGATATACAAGGACCTATTTATGTGGTTTTCGCTCAAAATCACATAAAGATGGTCTGTAGAATTACAGATAGAATGCCTGTTTCAAGAAACTTGTCATCTTTCTACACTACTCAATTGCCTGTTGTTAATTTTTTACAATCCGTGAAATAAGCAACTTTCTATCTGTCTTAAAGCTCGAAGTTTAATACCTGCACTCAAGAGTGAGACTATGTTTGAATAATTAAGAAAATGAAACATTAAATGATATAATACAAATTGAAATTACGGACTTAAGGTCTTGCTATTTGAAAAGAAATTAAGAAATCAAGATTACTGATCTATAACTTGACTATTCTGAAAGTTTTAAGGAAGTAGAAAAGTCGTAAGAATAATATAAAAACTAGATCTCTCACAGTTTTATCTCGGTAGACGTGTGAAACTTCCGGCAGGTAATGTACGCCGACAATCACAGAAAGATAGAAGGTAAACGGGACACAAAAGGAAACTTTTCGATTGTACTAGGGAGGAGAACTTCTCGAAAATAACTTGGACAACTTACTTCGGTAGAAAAGAAACTCCGTACAGGGTCTTTGGAAATCCGCTGATGCTGGATTTGTAACACCAAAAGTTAGACAAAACGGGTATGGATGAGAAAGATTCATCATCGCTTAGCAGTTTTGAATATGGAATTAAAAGAAATATGGCTTAATTTACAAAATAAAAAATAACGGACATTTTTGAATAAAATTGACGCGAATGGTCCGTTTGAATTTCTTTGGGAATTTGCTTTGTCTAGTATCGGTCGCCATTGTGGTATTCGGCGTTTTGTGTCGCGACGTTCGGCCCTCATTTCAAGAGGTAAGTTTTCTTTATTAATTACAGATGATTTGCGTTTCTCGTGTTTTTATTAATTGCATTTTTTGTATTATTTTCATTCATATCAGACTCGATTTAAGAGCTCAATTGATCGGCGTGACGTCATCTTAATTAGGGGTTAATCAAGGGTGTTAGTTTTTTACTATTCGGATGGTCGAGTTATTATTTAATAACTATTCATTCATATCGTACTCGATGTAATAACTTAATTAATCGGCGTGACGTCAATTTGTTTAGAGATTAATTAAAGCTTTTGGGGTTCTGTATTTGAATGAAATAGTCATTATTACTCATTCACGTGGTCTTGCGATTAGCCAAATTAATCGTTTTAATTTATTTCGGACGAAATGTAATGTAGATTTTCGGTAATTTAGTCATTTGATTTATTGGACCTTTTTCGTAGCGGTTTACCAGCAAGTGTAAAATTTAACCATTGATTTCTATGTTGCTTTATCAAAGGCATCTATTGTCTACGGCAATAAGTTGCAATTAGTGCCAAAGAGCCCTAATTTCATGGAATTTATTTTATTACCGAAGTTAGAATTGATGCAATGGGGAATTGTCGTTTTTAACTTTTTTTTTAATGATTAATCTTGCAATTAACTTCTATTATTCACCCTTGGTCTCTTCTAAGCCGAGGTGAAGGTATGCGTCAATTAGAAGAGGGAAAAAGCGTGGCAAATGCCCAACGTGGGGCATTCATAGTAGGGACAAAAAAAGCAAATTCACTCACCTACCTAAAGCAGCATCAAATCCCAGTTATGGGGCGAGTTCCAGGCACTAACGAACAAAACTAACCAACGTAAGCAAAATATGGCCTGAGACTCTATAAATTGGTCGATCGGAACAATCCCATGAGGTAAAGCAAAAAAACTTCCAACACGACCACTGCTTTAAAGGGCAAGTCAATGTAGAGTGATTTCCTTCAAAAACTCCGGAAGCAGATGGTTCCTTCCAATGTTCCCACTACAACTAGGCGTGGCCAATAAGAGTATAGTCACCCGTCACGTGGCCACGAGCTGTCATACCCAATAATTTATCTACAGCGATTTCGAAAGGAAAACGCAGAACTTTGATGGACCAAAGCCCATCTTAAATAATTGATCGACCTAGCCAAAAGGGAATAACCATTCGACCCACCATTCATTAGGGAAACATACAAAGGTAAATCATAATCTCTGCGACATAAACACAAAAGAAAGAAAGTCCCTAAACGGCACGCACGTTCAGGTGTTGGTACCACAAACCGCTACAAAAAACTACTCTAAAGATAATCCAGACGATCCTAATTTTGAAATTCCGGTAGAAGGCAACTGCAATTCACTTCCAGCACTGCATTCACCGGTCGGTAGAGGTCATTACAATTTCGTCGTCCGGATTGACACTTTGATTTCTTGCTCATTACGGCGAGTGATAGTGAATAATACAATGAACTAAACCAGCTTGTCAAGAATATCCCCATAATATATATCCTTACGTGACTATAGGGAACAACCATCCATTTTGACGGGTCCGATATTTAGTCAAGAAGAACTCTTACTTAAACCTTCAGACTTAACTTGATGCAGAGAGAAAGCCGCACGTTCCACACTGTCTGCTCCAAAGGAGGGTTTACCAAAAGTGACGACATGATCAATTCTAGAATCGAAACCGATATAAATTCAGTTTACCTGACATTATTATCAACCTATCGACCTGTCAAAACAGATTTGGCAACACGTATGCAACACTTTGCATGCAATCCCATCTCAATTAATTACACAATCTAGCCGCAAAGAAAACGATTATTAAATTCGATAAGTATCTAAAATATTGTTTAAGTGCAACGCGCCGCTTGACCCGCGCACTACCAACCTGTTCTGAGAACTCGACCTTTCGGTTTATGGCATCAGCTAACATTGATTTTAAACAGGATCCGAAATATGAAAACTGCAGCCACAGACGTTGACTTTGTACATTAAAGAGAAGGTAGCATATGGCGAATGACATGGCATGCAAAACTGGACTGTTATACACTAAAAAAATTAAAACTAAATATGAAAACAAATGCGCATAATTCTACAAAAGATAATCGACGAACGTTATAATAATGGCCGGCATTATCCGGAGACATTTTTCCGACCGAGAAGCCTTTGTGTTTTTCCGACAATAAATTCGCCAAACTTTCGTGAGACCGCTATTCACGGTTAAAAGGAAATGCTTTTTTGGCTTTATTACCTTTGGCCCGACCGCCCTTCTCGTTTTTCTGCGCTGTTTTCGAGCCGTAAATGTTGATTATTTCGGCTGGGTTTTTTTCAGGTAATATGTTGTCATTGCGTTTAAGGGTTCGTGTGTATAGTCGGGACTGATGCTTGGGCCCCTAAGGCAGTGTGGGTCTAAATATACGTTATTATGCCCGTGTTTAGTATTATGCGGAGTCGAGAGCAAAGTGATTGTCTCTTCCCCAAACTAATCCAAACCTAATAACTATTAGTCCATTGAAGGACTTGGAGGTAAATAAACATTTAATTATATTATTTTTAATTAAAAATATATTGTAATTTTGTAAAATCAGCGAAAAAATCTAACTAAAAAATAATCCATATGTATTATAAGCGAGTCTATATTTTTCCTATGTACTATATTTTTAGAGATTTGAAAATACTATATTCAATCCAAAAGTTTGCAACCCTATATTTTATGTTCAAAAAGAATATATCGATTGAGCATTGTGTATAATAAAATATACCCTAATAATTAAAACTTTGCAATAAATCCAAAGCTGTTACAAGAATGAAAACTAGTTTGTAAAATCACGAATCGAAAAACTTTCACCTTTTTGGGCGTAGGCATCGTCGTCTTGCGTAAGATTTCCTTATATATAACAAAGAAATGTACCTAAATGAAATTGAATTCAGTTTTCGCTTTTATAAAATAAGATTGTATATTTACGGTTATTGTACTGCTTTGTACTAAAAATGTTTCTTGGTTACCATTATACGTACCTATATAATACACGTTTGCTTTGCTCCAAAAAAGCATTTCGTTTGTCTCATTGTTATTTTACTGCTTTTGGTACAATTGTGGCAACAACAACAACCCATCTTTCTTTGAAACCTGTTCAAATTGATTGGTATTTAATGCAGCAAAGATGGTTGGAATCACAGACTTGTTTTAAAACTTGTTTTTTACCTTACACTACGTGGCCGGATTTTATATATTATATTATCGATCTTTTATATACTTTCTTGTATATTACAATTATTTGTATGAGCCTGCTTTGGCATAATTATCCTCTAATATTAGAAAAGACATTATTCAAGCACCTTATGTTGAAATATGGTCTCTTCCGAATGAATTCTTTTCGGTGAATGTTAGTGATAATATCAGCAAGTGGATTATTTTAAAAATACAGAAAGGATAAGATTCATTCATATTGAGTGATATGATGGGTGATTCCACACAGGTTTTATATCTGCTTCTTTAGGGTGAAAAAGGATAAGATGTATATGAAGATTTTACAGGATAGCAAAAACTTATTTCATTATGGGAGCAAAAATTCCTCCTCTTTCGTCTCTCCCAAAAACTCTCTACTAGTCTGATTTTGCCACAATAAAAGATTTTTATATATTGTATTTAGCAACAAAAGATTCTATATTTTATGGTATAAATTATAGAGTATTAATCTCCTCGGTTAATTAATGATACATACGATTATTAATAATTAATAATAATATCCCTATAAGCTTTTATAACAATTCTGTTGCAGTGAGTGGCTATTTTGATCATCCTTTTTCTTGTTGTCTTCCAGTATTTTATGACTGCATTATTTTAGCGTAGATAATCTATTGGCTCGCTTAGGTTTCATCAAACAACTAAATTAGGAATAAGTGTAATATTAGTTTAACTTTGCAATAATTATGTTTAATTACAGTTCTGAGTTAATAACCTACCATTGATCCTTGTTAGATCGGTTACATTTCTATACTACTTTCGGTCTGAATATTTCCATGGTAATCTCGAGCTGATATGACTTTACCTTGTTGTTAGCTATTACATTTTTCTTTCTCTTCAATAGTAAAAAATTAGTACTTTTTGCTTATTTTCTTTTAAAATGTGTTGATTTCTGCATAGATGGCTTATTGTTGTTTCTTTTCATAGTGCTCTAGGGATTTAGGGTGTATTCCCCGTAGTTTTCTCTTATTTTTCTTTAGATTTTTCTCATCCATCAATGTTTATTTTCCTTTGTTATGTTTTAGTAGATTTTGGGGTTACTTTGTGGTTCCACCTTCTTACCTACTGTTGTGGACTTTGATATTTGAAATTTCTACTTTATATTTATCTTTTCAAGTAGCAGAATATACGTTTTGTAATATTCGATTGGTAGCCTTGAATATTAGTAATGGGGTATTTTTCCTTAGTTGTTGCTGTCGATTCGAATTTTTAAAGGTTCATTATTTCATTTAGGAATATTTCCTATTATTTATTGAAAAATTAATTGTAGCTCATTAGTTGTTGCTTCCGCAGTCGTTTTACAATGCTTAATGCTCGTTTATTATCTTAGAAGTATTAGTAGTGTATATTCACAGGTTCTGGCTTAAAATATATAGGGATACTATAACATCTCCCTATCTAACTTCACGTCGTCATTCCCACTACCTAATTTCAAACCATTATCCTCCCACCTAACCAAACTACTGTCCCCCTACCCAACCAATTTATCTCCGCCCACTTCCCGCTCATATCCCCACCGATTTGACCACTGTAATTCCCCCAGAAAAAATGAATTGTGTCCCAAGTGTTGATATCCTATCTCATGTCAGTGGAGACAAACAATTAATAGAATTTACCCCAGAAGAACTGAAAATGTTTCCATTGAATTATTTGATCAAAAATGCAAATCTTTTCGAAGTTTTAAATGCCCGGGGAAAATTACCAATGGAATATAAAAACAATTTTAATCTGCAAATCAAACTACCAAGCGTTATTCATTACCATTATCCTGATTGGAGAACGGAAATTTTTAAGCATAATTTGTTTACAGCGATTCTACTTTACCAAGAAGGATAATAAAAGTAGTTACGTGCTACCTCTCTTTGATCGTAGTAGGGATACATAACGGGTTCTGCGCCCTCCGCCACGGAGAAGGGTGCGCAGTAGCAAAAAAATCGTCGACGTGGGCTACGCCATGACAGGACAGACACACCGAACAAACAGACAAGACAGACAGACAGGACAAAAAATCGCGTAGCCCACGTGGACAATTTTTACTACTGCGCACCCTCCTCTGCGGCGGACGGCGCAGAACCCGTTATGTATCCCTACTGATCTTCGTTTTTAGTTCTTGTTCGCTTTAACTGCAGCTGTTGCAGTAATACCTAATATAAAATGCATCGTTTCCACATAAATTAAAATTAATTTATGTGGAAACGATGGGAACATATATATTAAGGTTATTACATTGCAATCGTAATGATCTAATTGAAAGTAGTAAAAGTAGGTCAATGATGGGGACAAGAGTGAGAAGTGGGCGGAGTTAAATTGGTTGGGTAGTTGACAGTAGTTTAAAGTTATGTGGGAGGATAATGGTTTCAAATTAGGTAGAGGGAATGGCGACGCAACGTGAAGTTAGGTAGGGGGATAATGTTATAGTATCCCTCTATAGGGATATATTTTGAGCCAGAACCTGTGAATATACAGTACTAGTATTCCTCGTATCGACTATTTCTTCATTTCGATAGTTGCTCTTTGCACTACGGTTTTATTATTGAAACAAAAATGATTAGAATTGAAGATAAAGTTTATTATTTTAATAAGCATATCATTTGACGTATTACAATTTACAGATATACTGATCCAATGTTTAGTGATACTATTGATTACTAAATTGATTGGTATGTTGGTAAAGAGTGATTTAACGTCAAGATTGATTAATGTATGATTTTCAGGTATTAATTTGATATTAATAAATTTTGAAAATTCAAAAGAATCTTTAATATAATAGTAATTAGATTTATTGTATGAAGTTCTCAAAATATTGGATATGAAATCTGTTAATTCTTTATTAGAGTCCATTCAAGGCTATTGCGCTGTTACGTCAGAATTTCTGACGTCAAAAGAAAAGATCCATACGTCTTAGATAAACTCGTACGTTATTTTTTACACTAGCCAAAAGATGTCTCTGTACCTGTTTTCTATTCCGGAGCACGTTCCGTTTTTATCAATTTTACATACTAATGACAGTAGGTTTGTTCTAGCAGGACATTTCGAACGGTTTGAAGCCATCCGGAGTTTGCGCATAGCGTTATAAGCGTCGCTTTTATTGCTATGCGCAAACTCCGGAGGCTTCAAACCGTCCGAGATTTCAGGCTAGAACAAACCTAATATTGTTTTAAACGTCTGGGCATTTGAATAATACTTTTGACAGTTCGTTTAAATTAAAATAATAATATGCTTTTTATCGTCTAAAATCCGTTTAAAAACGTTTTTAAATGGCAAAATTGTATAAAAATCCGAAAATTCGGACTTTTTTAAGCCAATAGCCATGGCTTCGGACGAATTTGTCGTGGATTTTGAAGCGAAAATTCATTTTAAATTCAACCGTCCATTTAAAATAAGCTATGCTATGGATCCAAATACACTGCGAATATAATAATTAAAAAATAATACTTTTTACAGTTCGTCTAATTTAAAATATGCTTTTTTATCGTCTAAAATCCATTTAAAACGATTTTAAATGGCAGATTTGTATATAATACCGCCCTAGCGGCTAGAATTGGTTTGCGCAATTTTTTTCTAGAGATATAATTTTTTAATATTATCAAATTAGGGTCCTGTTAATATTATAAACCCAACCATTTCAGTTTTTTTACAATTTTAATCCATAGCTTATGCTGTATAGAATAGATTAAAAGTAAAATTTGCTTGGAAAACTTGACCTTACAATTATTTTCCTCCTAATTTCATTACTTTCAATACGAAAACTATAATAATTTACAATAAGGATATTGACAGAATAAGGAATAACAGGAAATGTTTGCAGTGTTGCCAAACTGAAATATATATCATAATCTATGTAACACCATAATTGTTAACAAATACAAAAAATCACAAGTAACCAAAACTAACCAAAATACAAAAAAAACTCTGTAAATGTTTGCTTTGCGCACTTTTTGAATTTTACAATTTTTTTTGTGTGACATGTAATACTATCTAATTAAAAGTGTTTGTGACACGTTACATATTGCGCAGAGCAATTTTGACGGCAAAAATTGAAAAAAGTCATAAATGAGGCTGTTTAGTAATACATTTTAACGCGAAAACTCCCACAGCTAACCCAAACTAACCGACACTAATCCAAAGTAACAAAAACTAACGAAAACCAACATAGACTAACCGAGACTCACCCTAATTAACCAAAGTAAAGAGACAAGCGCGATACGCGCGCTTGTCTCTTCTCTATTTCAAACTAACCCAGACTAACCAAAACTAACCCAAACTAACCGAGACTCACCCTAATTAACCAAAGTAAAGAGACAAGCGCGCTACGCGCGCTTGTCTCTTCACTATTTCAAATTAACCCAGACTAACCACAACTATCCCAAACTAACCCTAACTAACCAAAACCAACCCAAGGCATATAAAAAAACTAACTATCTAATAAAAAAAAAACTTGCATGACCGGGCGTCGAACCAATTACTTTGCGTTCTAGAGACGCGGACTTCGCCACTTCAGCCAAATTCTCACATCCCTGCTTTTCTCGAAACGTTTTATACAAACGCGTGAAGTGAAAATATGTGTAAATAACATTGACGAGGATCAGGCTTCCCACAGCGGCAAGACGCTGAGAATTAAAGAATAAATGTGGCAACACAGCGGTGTCTACAAACCTGCCCTGCGCCATCTGCGCGATTTCAATAAAAACAAAATAATAAATTGAAAGTCCGCAGTGAAAAGTAGTAGCATTTATAGCAGTTTTTTACAAGTTTTTAATGATTTTTTATAAAAAAATTGATTCTCCCATGGTTAGTTAATTGTAAAAGTGTCCAATTTACGATAATCCTCTCAAAGAATATCAGGGTCTTGTGACATATAGGTATCTACGATTTCGCGATTTTTTTCTTTTCATTAGAAAGGGGGTGTCCTATAGAGTAGTTTAAGCCAAAAAAATCGGAGGATCCGCCACATTTGAGCCGAAAAAATGGCCCCAAAGTTCGATTTTTGACACAAATTTTCAGCACCACTTCGCAAAAGCACTAGAAATATAGACAATACACAACTGAAAATCAATTCTCGGGTGAAAATATTAACCAGGAGACATTTACGTAGAACGAGAGGCTTCCGTTTTCTCCCGGTCCTAATTTAAGGCGGCCCATAGCCCCATGAATCAAAATAAAAGTTTATTTGTAAGCTAAGCATCATTCCTCCTTTTTACTGTCAAATGTCGCAAGTCACAATGGGAATAGATATTTTGAAGAAGGCACACTGTTGCCAGACGTTTGAGACTGAAAAGATATGGGATCAACTTTCGCTTAGCTGAAATCAGTTATGTAAGAAATATTTGTTTATTTAGTATAGAGCAACCTCCCCAAATACAAAATCATAAAAAAAAATCTGCGGAAATGCATCATTTTAATTTTTTCGACTCTAGAATAACTGAAATCAGTTACATGAAAACATGTTTCTGTTTTACATTCTAAATATTTTTCTAACCATAATACCCCAAAAAAACTTCTTGCGGAAATAAGTCATTTTCATTTTTTGAGTTAGTTTGGGTTAGTTTAGGTTAGCTTTGGTTAGTTTGGGTTAGTTTCGTCTCGTTTAAGCTACTACGCACTTGCGTGAAGAAAGGCTTGCGCCAAGCGCAAGCCTTACTTCACGCAAGCATAGGCGACACAATTTCGGTTAGCTTTGGTTAGTTTGGGTTAGCTTTGTTTAGTTTAGGTTAGCTTTGGTTAGTTTCGTCTCGTTTAAGCCAGTACGCATTTTGTGACGAAGGGCTTGCGCGAAGCGCAAGCCTTTCTTCACGCAAACCTAGGCGAAACACTTTCAGTTAGCTTTGGTTAGTTTGGGTTAGCTTTGGTTAGTTTGGGTTAGCTTTGGTTAGTTTGGGTTAGC
This sequence comes from Pissodes strobi, assembly GCA_016904865.1. NCBI lineage: Eukaryota > Metazoa > Arthropoda > Insecta > Coleoptera > Curculionidae > Pissodes > Pissodes strobi. The sequence continues at coordinate 11,029 of MU186588.1, read as the reverse complement.
TTTGGTTAGTTTGGGTTTGCTTTGTTTAGTTTAGGTTAGTTTAGGTTAGTCTCGTCTCGTTTAAGCCAGTACGCACTTGTGTGAGGAAGGGCTTGCGCGAAGCGCAAGCCTTTCTTCACGCAAGCCTAGGCGAAACACTTTTGGTTAGCTTGGGTTAGCTTTGGTTAGTTTGGGTTAGCTTTGGTTAGTTTGGATTAGCTTTGGTTAGTTTGGGTTAGCTTTGGTTAGTTTGGGTTAGCTTTGGTTAGTTCAGGTTAGCTTTGGTTAGTTTTCTGCATTTGCGTGAAGAAAGGCTTGCGCAGGCGAAACAATTTCGGTTAGCTTGGGTTCGCTTTGGTTAGTTTGGGTTTGCTTTGGTTAGTTTCGTCTCGTTTAAGCCACTTCGCACTTGAGTGAAGAAAGGCTTGGATATTTTTGTGTGTTTTATGTTTAGAAGAATGTGTGAAATGTGAAACAAAAAATTCGAATTGCCGTATTATCGTGGACATACAGCAGCTTGCATGTGTTTCCGCGAATATATTCCAGTATCCACCATTCAAAACCTAATACAACATTAATAACCTGTGGCGATGATTGCTGAACGGGGCTCAACCCAAGCCATACCCAAATTCGGCTCAAATGCGCAACTCTTGGCAACACTGTGCCAGGCCTTTGGCGTCGATTACTAAAATGTCATTATTTCCACGTTCAATTTCATTATTTTCACGTTCGACCTGGGAAAGTAGTAGAGGCACTTTGTCCGTTCTACGTCAATTAACCTCAAAACTTTGGGGGCTTTTTTTCGGGTCAAATGTGGGGGATCCTCCGATTTTTTTGGCTTAAACTACTCTATAGGACACCCCCTTTCTAGTGAAACAAAAATAATTCGCGAAATCGTAGATACCTATATGGCACAAGACCCCGAATATCAAAATAGCGTAAAATGTGTGGGTTTATAATGTTAACAGTCACCATCAAATTAAAAAATATATATATTACTTACATTGTGCACAGCTTTCCAAGGTAAAAGTGGCGTACCAGCATCTTTTTCATGTGTGAAATAATGCACTAATTTTAAAATTAAAGCTTGCTCTTTCTCACTGAACCGGTGGGGCATCTCAAAAAGATTTGTATTAGCAATTATTAGCGTAAAACACAAACCAACTACCAACAAATCAATAAATGAATTAAATCTGTTATTCTCGTTATGATATTTTGACATTGACGCAAATCGATGTCAAAGATTCCAATTTGACGGACCAATTTAGTACATACGTTCATTGCATAAAGAAAGATGGAATGATATGACGTAACCGCGCAATAGACTTGAACGGACTTTAGGTGCTTCTATACAAGAAACAATTGGTCTTAAAGCTAGAGTAGGTTTATGAATTTTAGGTAATCCATAGAATTTTGGACAAATTGAATTGTAATTCTTTAGTTTTTTTGATGTAATTTCGTCAATCATATTTGCATTAATTATAGTTGTAACTAGATTATTAGTATTATTTTCTATTGATTTTGTTAGGTGCTTGTTAACTAGAATAAATTTTTTTATCTTCAAGTAGATCATTGGCTAAAGATATGTATTGTTTATCAATTAATACTGTTACATTGCCTTTATCAGATTTAGTAACTAAATTATTTGGATGTTCCTTTAAACATTTTTTTTGTTTTATAAAAAATATTATTGATATAATGATCTACATGTTTATTAGAGTGTAAATAATTAGTAATGATGTTTGTAAGTTTAGCTCTAAATAAATTCTTGTTATTAAGATTAAATCCATAGATAATATTTTCAATGTCTGATAGTAATTTAGGGATTGAAATATCTTTTATATTTGGAAGAACACAAAATTTAAAACCTAATAAGTGATATCTAATATAGTTTTAAATTTAGAAATCAAAATTTCACATGACAACTTAATTGACATTGACAGATCTATTAATAACCTGTCTTTAGAAACTTCAAATATGATTACAATGAGATTTAGACTAAGTTCAAAAATAATGAACGCATTAGATATACAAGAATATTTGATGAAATTAAAAGAAACAATATCGATAAAATTAATAAATTAAAAAATGAAATCAGTAATAAGATTAAATCTAGATACATGGATTAAAAATCTTACTAATATTCACATTCCAGATGATATAAAAAACTTTTTAACATTAGGTTTCAAATTTTGTGTTCCTCCAAATATAAAAGATATTTCAATCCCTAAATTACTATCAGACATTGAAAATGTTATCTATCGATTTAATATTAATAAAAAGAATTTATTTAGAGCTAAACTTACAAATATCATTACTAATTATGTACACTCTAATAAACATGTATATCATTTTATCAATAATCTCTTATAAAACAAAAATTTTTTGGTTACTAAATCTGATAAAAGCAATGTAACAGTATTAATTGATAAACAATACATATCTTTAGCCAATGATCTACTTTAAGATAAATTTTTTATTCTTTAGTTAACAAGCACCTAACAAAATCAAAAAAAAATCTAATAATCTAGTTACAACTATATTTAAGGCAAATATGATTGACGAAATTACATCAAAAAAACTAAAGAATTACAATTCAATATGTCCAAAATTTTATGGATTACCTAAAATTCATAAACCTACTCTAGCATTAAGAGCAATTGTTTCTTGTATAGAAGCACCTAATAAAAAATTAACAGATTTCATATCCAACATTTTGATCACTTCATACAATAAATCTGATAGCTATTATATTAAAGATTCTTTTGAATTTTCAAAATTTATTAATAACAAATTAATACCTGAAAATCATCCATTAATCAGTCTAGACGTTAAATCACTCTTTACCAACATACCAATCAATTTAGTAATCAATAGTATCAATAAACATTGGATCAGTATATCTGTAAATTGTAATATATCAAATGATATGTTTATTAAAATAATAAACTTTATCTTCAATTCTATTAATTTTTGTTTTAATAATAAATTTTATAAACAAGTTTTTTGAAACCCCAATGGGTAGTTCTATTTCTCCAATCATTGCCCAATATGTAATGGATGATTTATTAGGTCAATGTTTAGAAAATTTAACTTTTCAACCAAATTTTATTAAAAAATGTGTTGATGATATTATATGTTGCATTCCTAGAGACAAAATAAATTAAATTCTTTTAGTTTTTAATAATTATCTCCCAAAATTACAATTCACGATTGAAAAAGAAGTAAACAATCAAATACCTTTTTAGATATAATGATAATTAAACAAAACAATAATATTCTAATTACCGATTGGTATTTAAAACCTGTCCACTCTAAAAGATATTTAAATTATTTTTCTTATCATAGTAATAAAATAAAAATTAATTTAGTTTTAGCTTTACAAAATAGAATAATAAACCTAGTGCATCCTACTTTAATAAATACAAGTTTATACAAATTTAGACATCCTTGTAGATAATGGTTATCCATTAAATTTTCTAAAAAATTGCTTTTTAACATTAGAATCAATAACATCAACAATAATGTTCATGATAACATAAATAATGATATTTCAATATGTTTATTATGCTTCTTTTCCAACGAGATATTTTTCGATGCTGTTGACTCGCCAATGGAGGCGAGTTGTCAATTGCATACCTGTATTCGACAAAAAGTTCAGCTGGAATCTAGTGAGTTCTTAACGCTAAATAAACTAACATCTCAGCTTGAATGCAGAATAAAAGATCAGGAAGAAATAATCAAATTGCTTAAATGACCTAATAATAAGGATTCGGCCCAGCAAGGTTGCAAACCTCCTGCGAGCTCAGCCGGTAACAATATACAACAGGTTTCTACATCTTTACGATCTCCACAAAATACTGCACGATCAAAAGCCGAAAATGACCAGACACGAGACACCAACAAAAACCTTATAAACCAAAATGCAACAGCTCTGACAGCTGACAAAAGAGTGTTTACAAGTTCACAAGTAAATATGGGAATCGCTAGTGCAATGAACTCTTTAAAAACAAACAGTCAAAATGTAAACATAAACAGGCACGCTGACACAAACAAAAAAATAATAATAAACCACTGATTGGCACAGGACAACTAACAGATAACAGTCAAATTAAAACTATCCCCAAATTGGGATATTTACATGCCTACAGATTTCACCCAAAAACTACCGCCATGTTTTACAAAGGCATTTAAAAAACTCAATACCGGAGATGGACTTTAAGTGCGAACTATGGAATAAAACAGAGAACAGCGCTTCATTTAAAATCGCATTCCCCATTACTGACGTCGACAAGGTCTACGATTCTCAGATCTGGCCTGCTGGAACCGCGGTGCGCCGATTTAAATTCCCCAGAAAAAATTTCCAAACACCTTTTCAACGTCAGACGACGCTTTAAGTAGAAAGACTGTTGACGACGAGTACACTTATTGTACTAAAATATTTCATTTAAATGTACAATGTTTAAGTAATAAAATTAATCAACTGCTGCTCTTCCTTGAAACTAACCTATATGACATACTATGTTTTTTGAACACTGGGCTACTGAATTCAATTTAACACATGTGAATTATTATGGTTTTAAATTAATTAATTTCTTTTGTAGGTCGAACACTGTACACGGGGGGTACCTCCATATTTATAAAGCAACACATTTGTGCGGAATCTCTTGAATTAAAAGATTATTGCCAGGAAGTGGTTGCCGAGTTCTGTGGTATCTTACTACCAAAGTCGCACACTGTTGTAATTTGTCTGTACAGGTCGTGCCTCGGATATTTTGGCGTTTTTCTACAAAAATTTGAATTACTCTTGGAGTATCTAATAACGGTATCCAAAAAAATTATTGTTTTAGGAGATTTCAATATCAATTTTAGAATGCCCAATCCTAACAGTAACTTAACTGAACTCATACATTTAATAAATTCCTATGGTCTGCAGGTAAGCATATCTGAATTCACGCGAATAAACTCTGTATCACAAACTTGTATAGACAACATTCTTACCAACTTAGACAACAATAAATACTATGTGGATGTCATTGACCCGTGTCTGTCCGACCACCATGGTCTAATAATTTCTGTCAATGATAGTCCTCAGATGAGCAAATCCTCATTAAACATTCGAAACTTAAGTAGTCAAAATATAGATAAATTCAATCTGTCTTTGAAAAACATAAACTGGGATGTGTTTTATGGGACCGATTCTGACTGAAGTATACTGACCAGTTATCTTTTAAGTATATTTAACGATCTTATTAACAAACATTTTCCATTTCCTCCAAGAATTCCAAAATCAGTCCATCCGGCTGGTTTAACGACAGCTTGCGTAGTATGCGTAGCACCTTATTTGCTTTAAAAACTGTCTGTGTCCGAACTAAATCTGCTGATGATTATAATGCCTTTAATTTATTTAAACATAAATATAGAAAAGAAATTAATAATGCCAAGTCTTCCTTTTATAGGGATTTCCTAATAAATTCTGTTAATAAATCCAAAGATTCCTGGAAGTTAACAAAGCAAGAATGCAACAAAATACAAGATAACGTGGATTGTAACATTGACGTTAACGACTTTAACAAGTTTTCCTGTACCATTTCTAGCACAATCAATAATTCATTACCAATATCCAGTATCTCACACTCCGAATTTCTCAACAAAATGCCTCGTCCAGCATCTTCTTTTTATCTGTCTCCTGTGGTCGAGCATGAGGTTGCTGCGGCATTAACACCAAAATACTTAAGTCTTGCTCCAAGACGATCGTTCCATATCTTGCCATATTTATAAACAAATGCTTTACTGATGGCAAAGGTCGCAAAGGTGCTACCAATTTTTAAAAAGGGCAATCCTAATCAAGCAGATAATTATCGACCTATTTCTATCTTACCTTTATTTGGAAAAGTTATCGAATCTATTTTAAAATATAAACTTGTGTCCTGTTTTGAAAAATTCAATATTTTAGTCAACAGTCAATATGGCTTTAGAAGCGGACGCTCGACGATAGGTAGAGTCCTGGAAGTAGTGAATGATATAGTCGGCGGCTTGGATGCGGGCGAGGTGCGGGGTGCAACCTTATACGACCTGTCGAAGGCCTTCGACTGTGTCAGTCACTCGATCCTATTGGAAAAGTTGCATTACTATGATTTTTTTATGGTAGTGGCACACACACTAAAGGGAGATCCTATGGCGCTCGACGAGCGGTGTGTGTGCGAAGATGTTGATTCACACGGCTCTTGAATATTTGTAAGTTATAATTAGTGGGAAACAGATGTCCTGGGAGTGAGTTCCACAGTGATGCAGTGCACCAGACAAAGGAGTTTTTGTAAAGCGATGTTCTAGGTGTTTCCAGTTGTACGATGAACTGGTGCGCTCTTGCCGTCTGTTGTGACTGTCTGACAGGAGCCGCCAGGGGCGGGATGAGGCGGACCAAATCCTGGGAACATTTGTCGTGAAAGTATCTGTAAAACAGAGATATCTCGGCTACGTTTCTGCGGTGTTTCAGACTATCTAGATTCCGGGTCAACTCCGGATCGCCGACGAGACGCACAGCCCTCTTCTGAATGGAATCCAGCAGCTTTAGGGTATGCTTTGGTGCGGCACCCCAGATATGTGAGCAATATTCTAAGCACGGTCTTATTTGCGCTTTGTACAGCAAGAGCAACTGCTGCGGTGTATAGAGTTTCTTGTTGCGAAATAGCGCACCAAGCTTCTGGGAGGCTGATTTTGCGATGTTAGCAACATGGTCATGCCATGACATATTGCTGTTGACCGAGACACCCAGCAGCCCGATTGACGAGGATGAAGGAATGGTCGATCCTGCCATAATGATGTCAGGGCCCGCTGTATTGGCCCTCTTAGTAAACGTTGCTACTTGGGTCTTTGCTGCATTGAACTGGACCAAATTTCGGTCGCCCCAAGTTTGAACTTTCTCCAGGTCTTGATTAATTGCTGTAATCTGCTCCTGTCTGCGGTGATGAGTCTCAGTCGCTGGTAAGGGTTTTTCTGATCTAAAGTGGGAGACAAGGGTACTGTCATCTGCAAAACTGTAAACAGGATTATTCGTTTCGATCAGCAGGTCATTAATATAGATGAGGAACAGAGTTGGTGAAAGTATTGCGCCCTGAGGCACGCCCGCGTTGATGGTGAATGTGTCCGAGATGTGTCCATCGAATGCAACATGTAGGGATCGGTTCTTAAAGAAACTGGCCAGCCAGCTGCAGAGAGAGGCGGGCAGTCCCAAGGACGGCAGTTTGTTGAGCAGTCCGTCATGTCAAACTCTGTCGAATGCCTTTGAAATATCCAACGCAATCGCTCGAGACTCTCCGTAGTTTTCAATTGCCCTACTCCATATATGAGTGTCATAGGCCAATATATCTCCTGTCGATCTCTCTTTGCGAAAGCCGTATTGATTATCGCTGATTATTCTGTTGCTCTCGAGGTACTTGAGTAGTTGCTGGTTGACTACACGTTCCATGACTTTGGAGATTATTGGAAGCAAGGCAATCGGGCGATAGTTTGAGGGCGAGGTTTTCTTGCCTTTTTTTGGAACAGGTTGCACTCGAGCGACTTTCCAAGAGGATGGGTAAATCCCTTTTCTGTAAGGAAGAGAAAAAAGCCTGGAAAAAACAGGTGTTAGTTCGTTGGCGCAGTTCTTTAGCACGATGGCAGGTATTCCGTCCGGTCCTGATGCCTTTTGCGTATCTAGTTCTTTAAGGATTTTGCGAATATCACGATGAGAAAACTTGACTTCTGCCATGGTGGTGTTGATGTTCGGTATAGTGGGGAGAGTCTTGCTTTGGGGCACGTCTAAGGTAGAGTGCGATGAAAACATTTTGGCGAGCATGTTTGCTTTTTCCTTGGCTGTAGTCGCCGTGATGCCACGTTCATCCGTCAAAGGTGGGAGAGACGTTTTTGTAAAGTTGTTACTTACTGCCTTTGCTACCGACCAGAAATTCCTGGAGCCACTGGGGCATTGCAAAAGTTTATTCCTGATCCTTTGATTGTGTTTGTCCTTAGTTTCGTCGATCACACGCTTGCACTCGTTTCTCGCTTCGATAAAATAATTGCGATTTTCAGCGGTCTGATTTTGCTGCCAGTACTTATAGGCTTGCTGTTTCCTTCCTACAGCTCTTTCGCATCTTTTGTCGAACCAGGGCTTTCCTTTTGATGGTAACTTGATGGAATTTGGGATGTATGCTTCCATTCCTGAGGAGATTACTTGCATGATCTCTTCGCAGCAGTCTGACGGGTCGTCAGTGGCAAAGCAGACGTCGAGCCAAGGAAAATCTAGGTAAAACTGCCTCAGATCGTCCCAGTTTGCAGAATTGTAATGCCAGATTTTGCGAGGCAATGGTGGATCCTTCTGTATGAGTGGCAATTCACAAACCGTTGTAATAAGTTTGTGGTCGGAGGTACCTAATGGCGGACCAACGGTAACCTTGTACTGGTCAGGATTGGTGGTCAGAAAAAGATTCAGGAGGGCGGCGAATTCGCCCCTCTCTGAGAACTAAAGCAATATTACTAATCATGCGTTTTCCTATATAAGTAGAAATACGTTTTCTTAAATATGTATAAGTGGTGTCAGGTGTGGGATTAGTTACT
>MU186587.1:113810-125572 GCA_016904865.1 Pissodes strobi | reverse complement strand
GTCCATAAGGTTGACTAACTATCTCCTTTATTCAAACAACGCTATAATCAAGAACAAAGCGCCCAATCAATCAATACGTCCGTTCTACTGCACCATGGCACACCATACTACCCCAAACCACATTCCGCTCCCAGGCCATTCTCTTCGCCTACTGTAAGTTCAGATACATCTATTACTCATCAAGATGTATATCCCCATTATCAACAACAAACAACGACCATTCCATTGCCTTCTCCTATCAGCTATCAGTTCTGCGAGTACTGACAAAACTTCACACACACTCACACTCATTTTCAAAGAGTATTCCACTCACACTTGAACATCAACAGCAGCAACAGCAAAAACAGTTAGTTAATATTCTACTTCATAACTTGCATTTCTCCAATACGCAACACCCAAATCCTTCTGAAAATCCTTCGCCACAACATTCCATTTATTCTGCATCTCCCACATCTTAGTTCTCAGAAAATCTTAATAACTTTGTTTAATGTTTTTTTTTTTATAGTAAAGTGAAGGATAAATTTGATAAAAATTCTCCTATGCTTTTTTGCAAAAAACACTCAGACACGTCAAATAGTATATTTGATTCTGCATCTTGCGACATAAAATGTAAGTATATAGAATGTCTCAAAAAGGCATTGCATCAAAAAAAAATGTTTTTTATTGGAACACCCTGTATATTATGGCATATTTAGTTTGTGCGAGGAATTCTAGATATATTTCGTGTATAATATCCTATGCCTATCTTTAAGTGTTTTTGAAATATTGACAGTTGAAAATCGACCATTTACCAAGTTTGACAGCCTGTAATATATATAGGGCTGAAGATAGAGCAAAATGGTTCGCACTTTCCTATCTTGGTTTTTTTATAAGCTACCGTTTGACATTAAATTTATATTTAACCAGAGGTTAAGAAATTCCGGTTAAATTTAACCTCTGGTTAAATCTAAATTTAGTGTCAGACGATAGCTTATGAAAAACCAAGTCAGGAAAGTGTTGGTAAATTGTCGATTTTCAACTGTCAATATTTCAAAAATAGTTGGAGATAGGCATAGGATTTTATACATAAAATATATCTGAAATTCTTCGCATAACCTAAATATGCAATAGTATACAGGGTGTTCCATTAAAAAAATACATATTTTTTGCTGATGTGCTTTTTGGGACACTCTATACTTACATTTTATGTCGCAAGATGCAGATTCAAAAATACTAATTGAGGCGTCTGAGCGTTTTTTGCAAAAAAGCATAGGTGAATTTTTATCGAATTTATCCGTTACTTTACGGACACACTGTATGTTAATTTTTGTTTTATAAGTGTATATTTTAGTAGGAACAAACTTTTATTTGTTTTATTTGCTTATGAAAATGTGTAGTTTAGTTAAAATAAAATGTCCTTACCTTGACATAATCTCTTAATTCTTCTTAACACGTTCACTGCCGTAGGTATTTTGCTTGTTTTGACCATAAGGCCACGGTATTTTTTTGAAATCTGTTCCTACAGGCCAATAACGCCACTGAGTAAAGTATTGCATAACTAAACGTCTTCTAGTGAAAATTTTGTAAAATAACGCCTCTAGCCTTCAAATTTTTTTTTGTCGCTCGGTCCTATAGACCGAGTCGGCGCAGGAGGATGTCGTCTTCGATTTGCGACACTCGGTCCGGTACCAAAATATATATTTTAACGGCTTATTCAGTGATTTTATAATGTTATATTTTTAAAACATTTGCCAATGAAAAGACAAAAATATGAAAATATGAAAAAAATTATAAGATATCTATGTTGTACTGACATTAGTAGAATTAAAAAAAAAATCCAAAACTGTTGGGTGCGAACTTGTCTCACAGGCCGGCTCGGTCTATTATCATGATTATTGGCACTAAAAAAAAGACCGGCGGCGCTCGGGAACCTTTAAACGATCTAGGTCTTATAGATCGAGTTGGCGTGTGCGAACCGTTTTATCTCGGTCTATAGGACCGAGATTTTATATTTAGAACACTTCGTTCTCGGTCCTATAGACCGTGACGGCAGGGAACGTGTTAAGCCCATTCCAAACATCGGCAATTATTTCACTAATACATTGTTTTGAAATTCAGAATAAATATTGCAAGCTGATATAGGAATCCCCCGTCGCTAAAAATCTTAATGTGACGGCTAATCTAAAAAATATATTAAAATTATTAGAATACCAACTGGATTTGTTTCCTAGTGAATACCTATCCTACGCTGAAATTGGCTGCCTCATATATGTATATTTTCTGGAAATTTTTGTTCCGATTTTGCTAACAGATTTTCAAAGTCAGTTGGAGTCATTCTTGAAAAGTTTTTGTAATGGCCACTAATGTGCTGGAAGCTTAAATCATTAATTAACTCCTGACCACCTCTTCTTCTGTACAATTCATTACGCCACCATCTACGTCTTTTGTTTTTTTTTTAACATTAAATGAGATGCAATGAGCATCGCACCCCCGCATAACAAAAAACATGCTGCAGGTTTCTCTTCGTTCGTCATGTTTTCCACACAAAAACAATGATCCAACTCAACGACCTCTACGAATTCGTTGATCTAACTTGCTTATCGCGTGGCGAGCGCATCTCTCTACATGGCTAGCAGTAGGCGCGCGAGACAACCGCACTCGTCGCGTACGCGTGGCAGGCGCGCGGGCAGCGCGTCGCATGCGTATCGCGCGCGCGTTCCGTCAGGTCTGTACGCATCTTTACGCACGAAAAAAAAACTGATTCGATGCTGGCTAGCGGTTCGAAGGGACAGCGGAGCTACCAGTTTGTTTTTCTTTCAACACGTGACCATTTAGCACGGATAGAGAGATACTACTTTATCTATTTATGAGACGATGGTGAAATATAATAAGGTATTTGAAGCGAATGAAATGTGTCCTGGGGAATTTTTGGCAAATTTCGAACCTGAAAACAGTAAGTAACTTCGTTGTCTCTCAATTCTTTTACTAATAAGTTAAACTGTTTGGCCTTAATTCGACGAACCTTTAAGTCACTTTTAGCATCATCTAGGAATATTTTTTATTCGAAATTTAGTGCGTTCACATCTGTGGCAGGTGATCCGAATCCAAGATTGAACTCAGCAGAAAATTTATAGAAATAGTTATATTTCACGTAAAACTCGGCATTTGCTTCCTCATTATACATCTTCCTAATATTTCTAATAGTAAATGTCGAGTGCAGATAGAGTCTTTTAGATTTACTACGAATATAATGGTTCTCGTGTGCTTTAGATTTAGCAATAAATTGTTTTACTCTCTCAAATGTAGGTAATTGTTTCCGAGAACGCCTATCCCCGACGCTATCCCCTTTCAGAGTTTTAGTTGTAGTTAAAAAAATTCGTCGAGGCTTAACTTTAAATAGTTTTAATAAAAAAGCTCTGCAGACCACGTAGGATTTGCTCTCTCACGAACCTGTAAATTTACCCATTTATTAATTAAGAAAGTAATGAAAATGTGTAATAAACTTATAATGTACTAAATTTGTAAATCGTGTGCATTTCTCTTTCTGTCCCTTACAGGTTTTGCAATTTTCAGTAACGAAGCTAGTCTCATATTTTGATTATTCTTAAAATTATCTTTGTAGACATAGTTTTTTGATAACTTTAATATATTGAGGTCAACTTCGGTGGGTTTTCTTTTTATTATGTTGGCATGGACCTAAATTTGGGTCCGCAAGTGCATATCTAAAAACGTTATTCAAAAGTACTGATTGCTATGTGATTCACCAAGGTAAATCGTTTAACGACAACATTAAAGCGTCGATTATAGAAATATTAACGGGAATAATGAATCCATATAAAAATCTTAGACAGTAATTGAATAAAAATAGTCATGACTGCTTCCTTAAATGAATGTACGGTTACGTGGTACTACAGTAATTACCATTTACCCTACAAACTATAAGAGTCAAGTTACCTTTTGTTTTTGTTTTACTATCCCTGCGTTAATATCCGATCTCGACCTTTTGCGGATGCCCACATTATGATCTCACACAGTAACATGGCCATGCGCGTTCATGTTCTCGATAAAACTCAATGGTTACTGGTTAAAAACTACAATATTTATTCCGACCGGTCACGTTTTGAAACAAAATGTGGATATATTGCGGTTTGAAAAGTGCAACTAAATGGACTTGTTGCAATGTGTAAAATATATGCCAAAAAGGTGTATCCATTTGGAAGGGACTCGTTTCGATTTGAAAGCTAAAATGTTGGCTACAAAGTACATACAGTACAGCTTCAAACTTTAATTTTTAGTGTATTTTATGTACGGCGATACACGTATAGGTTATGTTTGTGAAGCATTACAGGTTTATTTTTACTGTTAGTGTTAAAATAAAGGTAAGTTTTCTGCCCAATATTTAAAGTTAGAGCTCCTACGATATAATATAAGATGTGATAAGCATGATATCATTTTGTAGATTTACGTTCTGTCAAAATACTCGGCAATTATGCATATTTCTGCATGGGATTGCCGTGCGTAAAACCGACAAATCACATCTCTATCTGAATATCGAATTTTTCCATTATTTTCTTATTTTCAGAAAAATGGGCGTAATGTAGCGGCCGAATGTTATTATCTTCAAGAAAATTTTCTGGAAGTATCGATTCTGAACTTTTCAATGACTAAATAGATGAGCCAGGAACTTTAAAACTACAATTGCATGCGGTAAACTACGATGATGACTATGATGCTGAGGACAAACTTTGCCCTAGTATAGCACACCTAACCAATCTATTAGAGAAAAATCAAGTTGAAAAGAACAATTACTACACAAATTGTAGAAAAAATTGCATTCCAAGGTAATGAAATATTACCCGAAACCATGTTACAATTGAATAATCCGTATAAGTTACTCATGTGCTGAAGTCCTCAGTCCCAAAACTGTGAATAAACCATATATCGACCGCTATGATTAGCATCGAAGAAGTAGAAAGGTTTATGGGAATATTGCTATGGATGTCGTTTATCAGACAACCTAGAGCGGCGACCCAGAGTTGACCCGGGATTTGGATAATCTGGAGCACCGCAGACATGTGACGGAGATATCCCTGTTTTACAAACATTTCGTCAATCTTGAGCGAGTTTCAAGATTTAAAATTTACCGCTAATTTTGCTGATCACTTCCTGCGCCTTCAGAGTCTACTTGTCAAGACTGTCAACGTCAACAACGACACATTTTGTCGTTCCACCAAAAGCGTGGTTTAGGCATTGTTTTGGCGTTTAATTATGTAAATCTATTAGAAAATGTGACTTTTAACATGTTAATTGTGATGTAACCGTTATTTGTTTTCTCTTCGTTGATATGTTCTTCAGGTCCAATGACAAGTAAGCGAATGAACCTCTACCATTTTCCTTTGTTTATAAAAAAATCTAACAAAAAATCGCAAAAAGCACCATTCTCACCTTACACACTTATTTTAATGCCTTTCAAAATTTTTAACACTCTCAGAATCCTAATTTAGCAATGTCAAATATATCAGTTTCTTTCGTAAAGATCTTACATCAGCCACTCACTTTCCGTTAAGGTGGTTCTTTTATTTACTTTTCAGGTAACAATGATGATGGCCTAGGCCGAAAGCGCTCTGTTACGCTTCTATAGGAAGTCTTTTTAGGGTTAAAATTTTGCATGGTATACAAAGCGTTTCATTTAGTATGATTCATACATGCACACAGCCACTACTCTTCACTTAACAAAAAGAGGAAGACGAGGTAGTGAAATGTACAAAGAGAAGTTGCAAATGTACAAAAAGAAGTCGGAGACGTACAGAAAGAAATGAAGAATCTACAAGCAGAAGTTACCAGACTAAAAATTGAAGGATCCACCGAGGGGTACTCGCCACAGACAATGTACAGAAGACAATTTGAAGACGCTGCTGTTGCCAACGGTTGGAATAACGAAAAAATGACTACATCACTGGTGGTAGTGCTTCGTGGATTTGCCCTGGAATTGCTACAGACTATTCCCATCAGCCAACAGGGGAATTATGACATATTTGTAGCTGCCCTGGAGAGACGATTTGGAGACCAACATAGAAGACAACTCTATCAGGCACAAGTAAAGTCTCGACATCAGAAACCTGGTGAAAACCTGCAAGAATTTGAGGCAGACGTTAGACGTCTCATTCAATTGGCCTACCCGGGAGCAACAGAAGGATTTCAAGAGGAACTTGCTGCACAATATTTCGTGGATGGTATCAGAGATCAAGAAACTCAGAAAATTCTACGTCTAGCCAAATTTGATAACAGCAGTGAAGCTCTGGGTAGAACCCTAGAAATCGAGGCGGCCTGTAATAGCTCTAAACGAAAAATCAGGGCCCTATCCATCCAAGAAGAAAAGCCGGCGAACAGCTGTGAATTAACTGATACGGGCGAAACTTTGAAGAAATTAACAGACGTTCTTCAGGCCACAGGGAGATTCCGGGAGCCACTAGAAGATAGGCCACGTAACCGAAATACTTCGAAACAGTGCTATTATTATAAAATCCAACAACGACGATTCAAAATAAAAATAATAAATTAATAGATTCTTTAATAAAAGAGGAATATTTAAGCAAAGAAGAAGGCAAAAAACTTAAAACCAACGCAGCCTTACCTCCTAAAATATACTTTCAGCCAAAGATTCATAAAATGGTATACCACTAAAACCTATTGTTCCCTTTATTGGATCTCCGCTTTACAACTTAACCAAATATGTAAGCAATATTTTAGGACAAATGTTTATAAAAGATGAACGATATATTAAAGATTCTTTTGATTTTGTACACTATATCAAAAACATTCAAATTCCGCCAAATTAGGAAATTATTTCCTTAGATGTTGTATCCCTTTTTACAAACATTTCGACAGAAGTAGTAAAGAACATTGTAACTAAAAAATGGTATCTTATTGAAGCAAATATGAAAATTACATTATCCGTTTTTCTTGATATCTTAAATTTAATTTCTGCAAATAACTATTTTCAGTATAATGATGTATTTTACAGTCAAACTCATGGTCTTGGAATGGGTAATTGTTTGTCCCCAGTATGTGCCGATTTAGTCATGCAGGATTTACAAGATCAATTAATTGATAAGTTGCCCTTTAAAACGCCATTTTTTAAGAGATTCGTGGATGATATTCTCACAGCTATTCCAAAAAATCAGTGTGACGTTATATTAAACTCTTTTAACAGCTACCACCCCAAACTTCAATTCACGATAGAAAAAGAAAATAATAGACAAATACCCTTTTTAGATATTTTGGTTATAATAAAAGAAAATGGTCTAATTGATACAAATTGGTATAATAAACCCACTTTTTCGGAACGATATATAAATTTTTTTTCAGAACATCCATTCAAAGATAAAATAAATATTATTAACAATCTAAAACATAGATCAATTTCACTTTCATCACCCGCGTATCATAAGGCTAACTTAGATTACATTACGAATATCTAACTGACAACAATTACCCAATTTCATTAGTGCGCAAAATACTTAATACAGAGAAAACTGTGTCTAATCCTCAACACCAGCCCATAAATTCTCAAACCGCTCTGGAAAAATCTTTTTATAAACTTCCGTATGTACAAGGACTAACTGAGCTATTAAAAACAACCATTGAAAAATATTCTACACTAGATCATACGAAAATAATAGTGTCTCAGAAAACTTGTAATACTCTGAAGAACAATTATTATTCGAAGCTTAAAGCAAAAACTGAACAACAACTAACGTACACATTTAATTTATCGAATCCCATGTAAGTCGTGTGATAAATGTTATATAGGACAAACAGCACGATATTTAAAAGATAGAGTAAGAGAGCACAAAAATGTAAAAAAAAACTTTTTAATAAAAACTAATCCAACGGCTTTGGTTCAACACAGACAAGACACAGGACACACTTTTAATTTTGAAGAAATAAGAATTCTAGACAAACAAACAAATTATAAAATAATAATTTTTTCGGAAATGATACATATAAAAAAAACAAATCGGTCAATAAAAGAACGGACATTGAAAATTTAAATGCGGCATATTTTAATATCTTAAGGTAATGCTAAAACACCCGAACTATCTAAGATTATCGTATTAATTCCACTATTGTAATAAAAAACCAATACAAACAGTTTAAGAATGCGATAAAGCTTTAAATATTTACAATCAACACTGCACTTCCTGGTAACACTCCATTTATAAACAATAATATCCAAATATATGTGTGTTGTATATGTCGCTGAATTTTAACAAATTTTAATAATATCCATGTATTGTCGCGTTTACCTAAATGTGTTTCCGTTTACACTTATATCAATTATGGACATAGGTCTGGAATTTTAAAAATAAGTACCTACCCACTGTGGTTTATAATTATATTTTTTTTAACTTTTGTGTATATTTTCATCTGGGTACCTAATATGTAAATTTTGAATTCGTCTTACCAAGTAATTTTATTCTGTGTTATAAATATATTTTTCTTTGTATAATACGTTAAGTAGGCTTGTATTAATCCCAATTTTATATTTTAGCGCCCTGAAGAAGCTAATATATTTGGCGAAACGTCGGCTTATTAACAAAATCTAGACTTTTATTTCGTCGTTCCCTAAACCCAACAAAATCCAATTTGCTGTCAAAATTGTATTGGAAGGTAAATATCAATTTCAGTGCTATTATAGATGTGGCAATACTGGGCATTTTAAAAGAGATTGCCGAGTACAACTACGGTCTAGATCTCCATCCAGAGACGCTAGGACCTCAAAGTCAAATCAGGAAAACATTGCGGGGCGGGTGTTGGCTAAATAAGATAAAGCCCCCAGGATCGTCTCCATAAAAAGTCTAGGAAAGAACGTCGACAGTCTAACTATTAAAGGTAAGATCAACGGAAAAACCCTTACAGTTATTACTCTTGACACAACAGAGTAAATAGAGCAGAACAAAGAACGGAGTTTTACGCACGGTTACCGGTGAGACTGCTGAAGTACTTAGAGAAATGGATATTGAACTTCAACTGGGACGAATTAAATTACAACACACAGTGTTAGTAGCCGACATAGAAGACGATTTTATTTTGGGGATGGATCTCAGCGGTCAATTGGATTCTCTTTTGACAACAAACTTAGCCTTCTGAAGTTTGGCACCGGTGAGGTCACCAAAACAGACGATGGCACACCGACTAAAGTAGTGGCGACATGTACTGCCAGAATAAGAGGAAATAACGAGGCAGATCATTTTTGGGAGAAGGATTTTGGAGGCTGCATCGGACCTATCCAACATCACGATTTACCTTGCAAACACCTCGTAAACAAAACACTAGTCAGAACCGAGGGTGAAATACCTATGAGGATAGCAAATATTTCATCCAAGTCCATCAAAATCAATAAAGGAGATGTAATAGCCACTTGCGAGTCAGTACAGTGGGTAACCAGTTGCGAAACGCGGTCACAAGTAATACTCTCAACACCACCTAAGGAAGTCCTAGAACATTTCCAGAAGTCGTGGCATCATCTGTCTTTCGAAGAACTGAACAAAGCTACCCAATTTATCAAAGAGCCGAGCACATCCTTTGAAAGGAAAATGGCAATACTGGAGGAACGAACATCATTAAACATAACATCGACAATGGAAGTGCACATCCTATACGGCAGCATCCTGGGAGGTTACCAGTGACGAAGCAGCAAGAGGTTACCACATTAGTGGACAAAATGCTTGACGATGGAATTATTGAAGAGTCATCAAGCCCATGACCGTCTCCTGTTGTCTTAGTCACCAAAAAGGTGGGACTACCAGATTCTGCGTGGACTATAGAAGGCACACGAATATAACACGTTGATGACACGTTGACGATACTAGCAGGTTCATACTGCGTTTTTCTTAAACCAAGTAAAGAGAAAATAGATGTTTAAACATGACCGTTTGGGGTTTTATTGCCAATATTAACCGGTCACTTAAGAAATTGTAATTATGCAAGATAATCGGTGAACAAGCATTTACTTTAGAACCTACTACCTAACAAGGTCAACTTAACAGGGTCTTAACCGACATTGGCGATAAATCATTCAACATTGTTACGGTCACGTCCAACAGCCTTGACCTTTAGGTACAACGAATGTACCTTGGGCAGGGACATTTAAATGTGAAACGTGAAACGTTAAAAGTTCCATAAACGCATTCTGTTTTTATAAGCAATAATATGGATGATAATAATAAAACGCTATGATCTTATAATTATAAAAATCTTCCTGTTACCTGTCGTTATTTAATATTTTAGTATATTCTTTTGTTTTTTTTTAGTGCGGGAATAGAATGGGATTCATAACGACCAAATTATTTTTATTAATGATGAAAATAAAAAGTAATGATTTAATAATTAAGAAAATATTCGTATTGGGTACCTCTTTTATATTATTTAGTTAACAAAAAATATGTTATTTTGAAGTTCATTAAATCTGTGAATAGAACCGAAATCATAAGGACGAACTTTCTACTACTGTTGTGTGGTTTTAAAAACGGCCAGACTATATTTGTTAATTTCCCCGATATTATTTTTTTATAGTTAGGATGTGAATTTTGGCGTAAAGGTTCTTGTTATTATCGTCCAAATGCTCATTTTTATTAATGGTTAAAAATATATTGCCAAGAGAGGAACATTTTTTTTTACTGAATGGCTTTTATAAAACGCAAATAAGTTTTCTTTGCGATGAATTCCTGTTCATATGCTGGAGCACTGCAAATCAATAAATTCCAACTGAAAATTTACTTGAACTGCATTAGGGTTAACAGAAAAGCAATCCTCAATAACATTGCATAGAAATTTGCATCTTCATTAGGAAGTCTAAATCTGAAATGAAAAACGTATTGAATATTGCCAAATGCTCATATGGATTGTTGTACTTCGATCCATCAAATGGATGTGTAACGCTAGATTGTAAAAAGGTAAAAGCAGTGCGGCTGAAGCATTAAATTGGCAAATTGCCGACCACACAAGAAAAAGTGTGTGGTATAGATAGATCCCCGCGACAAGAATATCCATTTGCGTTTTAGAAAGAGAGAGAAACAGCTTTTTCTAATAAACATATCTGGATATTGATTAAATATGTATTTGAACAAACAAAATTGAAATATAACATCTTGCTTTTATTAATCTTCTCAAGTCTAGTTTACATATAATAAATATTAGCAAATTTTAACACTCAGCTATTTTATTTATTGGTGACTCACCCTGTATAACAAAAGTATCTGAATAATGATTTATTATGTACTTGAAAGTGCGAGATTTAAATTTTGCATCTTGCTTACATGAATCATCTGAAGTTCAGTTTAGATGGGATAAATAGTATGAACTTTTAACACGTTGTTATTTTACAAGTGTTATTGTTATGGAAAATTAATAAAATATTATAAATACCCAAACTAACGCGATGTTTACACTAAAAAGTTCGTTTTTATGATGGTGAAAAGTGTGCCAAATGAAAAATATACGAACAGCGAAATTTATGTAAACAAAAAAGATATTTCATCTTTGCGATAAATATAAAATTTTCGAGTGTAAGCATTTTGTCGTGGTTTTTCTGGCACTGTTAGGTAAATATTTTTATAAAGTAATTTGTCAATGATCATTTTGCTGGTAGAAATAATTAAAATAGTAAATTTGGGAAGCTACTAGGTTAAAATAAATTTATGAACATGAGAATAGTGAGTTCAAAGCGTTAGTAGAATAAACAAAGTCCATTAATGACAGCTATAATGACCTGGCTAAGG
>MU186587.1:97986-113410 GCA_016904865.1 Pissodes strobi | reverse complement strand
AGAATAAACAAAGTCCATTAATGACAGCTATAATGACCTGGCTAAGGGATATTCATTTTGTGGTATATTGCACATAAACATCTAGACGCTCATTTTGTGTGACTAATAAATTTGCGAAGATAATATATAGATGCTCTTTTTTGCATAGAGTTGTAACGGTACTGCCACAGCTTATAATAACACCTATAAGCTGTGGTACTGCTGCCTTTTCTATATTTACATATTTGCAAATTTATCATTTGAAAGAAGGAAAGCCGAGTCTAAGAATTTTAATTGCAGGTATTGTATGTACCGCTATTGGTTAATAACTTAACAACCGGTCCTGGTTCACTCAGTAGCGGTGTTAATATTTATAGGTGCGGATCGTAGAGTAGAGAGTTGAGCGAAGGCACCACTAAATTTTCTAATAAGAATGTATCAATGATTTTTAAGCATTGAAATTAAAGTAGTAAATTTTAGAGAAATACCCTACCTAAGAATGTTGCGAATCCTGAAAAAAAATTGCAGACATAACCTGCACAACGGAAAAATAATTATGTCTCAAACCTAATCAAAATTATAGCATCAATAAAACAATAATAAGATTCTTTAAAATAGGTATAACCAAAATTAGAAGATCATTAATCCTTAATCTTAGGTTCTAAGTCATTAATACTACCTAAAATATGAATTTTTAAAGATCTGTCTAAGTAACATTTAGTCACAGAAACCCTTAAGATAAACACCCTTAAACAAAGATTAATCACCTAAATAAAAACACAATTATAAATTAATCACATAGCAGCGACAATATCAGTGGACACAGCTAAAAAATAAATATTAAATCAGATAAATTGACCTGTGAAGAAAATATATAGACAATGAAGATTTACAGGGGTATTCGAGGTGAGCTCAATTCAGTAACTTGCTTATGGACAAAAACTTAAAGTGATAGTTATGTACGACGGTCTACTGCCATAAGACTTACAGCAAGTTACAGTAAGTGCGTAGCATTCAAGTAAATATATGTAATACAAAATAATAATTCAGATAATTACAAAAATATTAGTAAGACATTTGCTAACCAAGATAATAACATATGCGGTAATGAAGAAAGTGGGTCTTAATTAATCAAATAACGGTAAAAAATAGTAATAGATACGATAAGAGATAATAAACGATTAGAAGTCATTTCGGGTAAATTCGACAAAAATAAGATAAGTAGATATATGTAAGGGTGTAGTATTTAGGTAAATGTACGTAAATACAAAAAAGCAGGGTTGGGCGTCGACGCGTCGACTTTTATTGTTGGCATTGTTGACCTCGACATGTCGACAATACGTCGACTATGAAGTATACGTCGATAATGTCGAAAATGTCGCAGGCGCAGGTTTGAGGTTAATTTCTCTGGATATTTTAAATTATTTAGTTCGATTTAGGTTATTCTGTCAACGTCACAAGCGGCGGTTATTGTTTCTCTTTGTTCTATATTACATCTATCAAGACCTAACGTTCGATCTAGTAAAAGTGAACGGCAAGCACGCCGCAAAAGGTATGGTGTGTGGAAACACTGTCAAAAATACCGGTGCCGGAAGATCGCGAGGCCACAGGTGTGTAAAGTTACAGACAGAGGGGATTATTTACGAATTTTTAAAAGGAAATTTCGTTTAGTTTACAATTTTTCTCTATTATGGAATTGGCAAAGAATTATTCAACTATTATGAGACTAAGGGAAACTAACCGAAAGTTGATTGGACGACTAACCAAAACTAGTCAATTGATCATAAGGTATCGGAACCGGTTCAAATGATTAAAATAAGTTGAGACTAGGTGAAACTAACCGAAAGTTGATTTCAGGCCTAACCAAAACTAACCGAATCTATCAAAGAAGTTGATACTTGTGAAACTAACCGAAAGTTGATTGGACGACTCACCAAAACGAACCAAACCTATTAATATTGATTATGACATATCGGAACCGGTTCAAATGACTAAAATAAGTTGAGAATAAGCAAAACTAACCGAAAGTTGATTCGGCGACTAACCAAAATTAACCAAATCATTTAAAATTGATTATAACGTATCGGAACCGGTTCAAATAAGTAAAATAATTTGAGGCTAAGTGAATCTAACCGAAAGTTGATTGGACGACTAACCAAAACTAACCAAATCTATTAATATTGATTATTACGTATCGGAACCGGTTCAAATAACTAAAATAATTTGAGGCTAAGTGAAACTAATCGAAAGTTGATTGAACGACTAACCCAAAGTAACAAAATCTATTAAAATTGATTATAACGTATCGGAACTGAATCAAAGAAGTAAAATAAGTTGAGACTAAGTCAAAATCACCGAATGTTGATTAGACGACTAACCAAATCTATTAAAATTTATTATTTCATGATTATCTCACACTCTTTCTCTCTTATGGGATCAATAAAGAAGTATTCACTTCTATTATCTGTGCTACTCGCGACT
This sequence comes from Pissodes strobi, assembly GCA_016904865.1. Taxonomy (NCBI): domain Eukaryota; kingdom Metazoa; phylum Arthropoda; class Insecta; order Coleoptera; family Curculionidae; genus Pissodes; species Pissodes strobi. The sequence goes on along the minus strand of MU186587.1, from coordinate 110,950 downwards.
TTTTTCCAGGAGCGCACTTAGGCAGTAAAGGCGGAGAAAGGGGGATAGTTTTCGAGAATTACAGTAAGTAGCAATTTTTTCCAGAAATATTTGCAAGCAAAGTCGTAATGAAATGATCAACGCTAATAACCAAAACGAAATAGAAGAATCTCAAGAACAAAATAATGTCGGTCCGGAAGGCAGTGGCGGTTCTGGTAGTGGCATAGTAAGTGAATTTAAAAACTTATTTAATAAGGTTATATTTTTATAATATATTTTATTTTATTAAAGGTACAAAGTCGAAGAATACCGGATACCAGTGCAATTACTACTTAGTTCTAGAAGACAGCTCTCTTACTCCAGTTGGTGCAACGGATTCACACAATATAAATAATAAAAATCAATCAATTATTGTGGATTCTTCTAACCTATTGAATGAAAGCTGCTCTAATAATTATAAAAGTGTTTCAAATAGTTTGGAAAATGTAAATGAGAATAGTTCAGGCACGACTCGAAATTTTCCAAAAAAGAAACTTATTTACGACATTAATACCTAATAAAAAACCTAAATCAGCCGATCCTAATATAGAATCAGAATCTTCAACTTCGTCCGTAAATTATGTCAACAATCTAGAGCTTCTGGAAGTTATTGACATTCACAGTACCTCTAAGTCCTCTACCTCATCTGGAAAAAGTTATAGTCGGTTGCTTCAAAAATCGACAAAAATTGCGGATTACGTTGATATTTTGAAAGAGAAGGAGGACGAAAAAATAGATCTAGCACTGTCTAAACTTGGGTTTGGATGTAACCTACCTTTTAGGGTCATTGAATCACCCCTATTTAAAAACTATTAAAACAATACGTCCTGCATATGTAATAAAATAACAGGACGTAAAAACTCAGCACAACACTTTTAGAAAAGTGCTATGCAGTGCATCGACAGTGGCCGCAAAAGAGTACACTCAGATTCTGTTATTTTGTGCGATGGTTGGAAGAATTCATCAAGCAATACCAAGACCGTGGTTACTATGTTGCTTTCAACAGATGGTGAAACAGGCTTTATTGATGCATGAAATTTAACAACTGAATCGGAAACTGCAGAAAAACTTGCAGAAAGAATTATGAAATCTAGAAAAATGTTCAAAGAAAAATACAACGTTGACGTGTACGCTTTAGTTTCCGATAATGCTAGTGCGAAGGATAAAATGGGATCTCTTTTAAAACATTGAATGTAGCACAGTACTTGCAATAGTCACACAGGTAATCTTTTGGCAAAGGACATCTTGGACAAAAAGTTAGTGGACCACGTTGTTCTGATTTTGAGAAGATGATTATATCGAAAGGAGGAAGAAGAATTAAACTTTCTGCCGAGACGTTCTGGTACTCATATCATGATGCATTCAAGGGTCCCATAGAAAATCTACCTCATATGAAACAAATTTCAGCAGCTACAAGGAAAAAGATTAAACCTAGGGTTACCGAATTGATCTTCAATGATGACTTTATTGACGGTGTCCAAAAAAATTTAGATATACAGAATCAAATTTGCAATCTTGTCAATACCTGTCAGCGCTGATACGTCGCTAGCAGATGCTGTAAATCTTTGGTTAAAATTGAAGGTGCCAGAAGTTTTCATAGAAAAACTAAAAAAGAGGCAAGAGATGGCGCTAAACCTTTATGCATTAACTGCATACTTTCTTCATCCAACATACGAGAATTCCAAGTTGGCTCATACTGCCAATATAAATGCATTTCTTTTTAAACAACTCGACAACAAAGGCATAGAAGAATGGGATAAATTTAACACAAGATCAGGTATAGTGTATTTAAAATTATTTGTTGGTCTGTTATTAGTTATTAAAATTGTTGAAAAGTATCAGTACTAATTCAGTAGGCCTACTTAAACTTTTTCATTTTTCATTCATGTGAAAATAAAAACTAATATTTGTTCAGGTATATTTGCAGCCCTTTAAAAAAAAAAGGGTAAACAAGCCTTTAGTATTTTGGAGAATGGCCCAGATGAAGTGCCCGGTCTTAGGCAGATTGGCTCTTAAGTTACTAAAAATTCCTGCATCTTCTGCGCAACTTGAGCGATTGTTCTCAAACTGGGGATACATTCACACACCCCCTTCGAAATAGACAATCATTCGAACATATTCGTCCACTTATGTTTTACCCTCCAAAGTGAGAATACTGAAAGGAATTTTGATTCTGATACAGAATTCAATTTACTCAGTGACATGGAAGATTAAAGATCATTTTATTATATCGTACGCATAGCTCAGTATGTTAATTCTGTGTTTTTATTAAATGTTTATTCTATGGATTTAATAATATAACGTGTAACATTAACTGTAGCTACCATTTTTGTACCCAAGGCCTGTTCATTTGGTCTGCTCTCACTAAGCGGCTTGGAGCAGGTGATCGATGTTCATTTGGCTCGAGCAGCTGATATTTTTTTGTTCGCTTGGGATGGAGAACTGTGCTGGAGATCAGTTAGATCATGCTCTACTTGCACCTAGTCTGGAGGTGGAGCAGTTAGAGCAAAAGCAGAAAGAAAGACAATAAGCGTCGGCACCTTTGATCTTGGTATACCCATTTTTGGTGACCTTGACTCTGCTCCGTTGACAACAATACCACTAAGTATCAGGATAAAAATATTTTAAGCTTATGACAATGACGTCTGATCATCTGAAATCGGCGATTTGATTTTGACAATTATACCCTTTGTGCTTGAAAATGCGCATACAAAATCGATTGGCAGGCTGTCGCCTCTCCTTTTAGTTACTTTCTCTCTGTCAACGTCGACACCATAGTTGACGCGTCAACAAACGTTAAAAACGGAATAGATACGATAAATGAGAATAAACGATTAAAAATGATTTCACGGTACCTTCAAAAAAGTTAAGGTAAGGTACGGTAAGTAAAATAAGTAATTATAGGGCCAACTTGAATGCCATTTTTTAATAATATGGTCATACTGAAGTGGAATTCACTGGCAGTGGTTGGTGGCTATTCCTTAACTCATACGGCAACTTGACTGGCTCCAAATAAAGTTTTAATGTTTCCTGTTAAACTATACGTCACGCCATGTGGGCCAGCATCACTTCGACAAAAAGGAGTCTCAAACTGGCAGGAATGAACCTGGAGAAGCTCTCTAAGCTAGCGAAAGACCGGGCGGAGGATAGACCCTATAGTTAAATTATAAATAATTTAACTATCTAATATAGAAACACAAATATATAACATGCATTTTGAAAAGGATAACATCACTTTACATAAAATACATTTGCGAGACGATATTGCAGATAATACGAGAACATATTAATGACAGAGTGCTTGCCGATTTATCTCATGATAAATTAATAAGAATAGTAGACCTGATAGTCAAAATTACACTTTGAAAGTTGCATTGTCTCTACTTACACGTACATAGCTCGGAAGGTATAGAGCACGTCAATTGCTGAAAGATATCTTCGACATCCGTCAAGAGATTGTTCGATAATGAGGGACGACTACGAACTCCTCGAAGCTGTATCCGTTGATACTGGTTAGCCTTTTTTAAATGGTGGTGCCAAACGGCCACTCAGGAGGCAATAATCCAGAAATTAACAAAGCTATCCCGAGATGAATTAACTCAAATGGTTAATTGATCAATTCTTTGAAATGACCATTTTGCGCAATTTTCGGTTGATGTTTTGCTCGACCCCTGCGTAATATGACAATAACCACCTGGAAGAAAGCTATTAAGTCATCAAAAATGCACAGAAAATAAGCTTTTAGAATCTGAAGTTTTGATCGAAATCAACCCATTTTCAAGCCACAATCTTTTAAATATTGTGCTATTAAGAATTTCATATTTTTTGTTTTGTTTAGTAGTGTATCTGCTGTCAAAAGGCACAAAAACTACAAAATACATCGGGATATATTAGTATCACCTTGCTAACGACCCATGTCGGTATAGGAGGAAAAATTTATTGCCGAAATGACACGTACTTTTTGTATTTTAACATAACCGTGCATAACATGAAAATTTTATTCCATCTGGAAAATCATTGGGCAAATAATAAATTGATATTATCCAGTATTTTAAAAAGTTTCAACGAATTGGAAATGGTGCTAAAAGTCAGCAGTCCCTATTTTTTGTTCAGAAGTTTTGTATCCGGGCTGAATTAGGAATATGTTACTTTAATATTAGTATACAAGCCATTTGAAAATATTTAACTATGCAATAAGTAAATAAATAAAATGTAAGCACCGCAATTGAAACTACAAATTTTAGTTCCAGCTGATTTACTTTAGGTTGAAAACATGTATTAAAATAAAACCTAAGCAACACTGGTCAAAATCGTCCTGTTTATGTTAATATTTAGATCGGTAATTCAGACAGCTCATCGGTCCCGATATATGATAGGTCTCGTTGGCACCAAAAAGTGATAAATAAATTACACAATATGGCACAACCAAAAAGTACCTCCGGCTAACTTAAAATCGACTTGCATAAATTGGGGAAATTTTATTTAAATATGGGAACTACCAATACCCACCCAAAATTGAGGCATCCAACTTCATCTCCATGGAAAGGATGGCTATGCCTTCGCAAAATTTAGTCGTCATACTTGACGATGAATTAATGGAAGAACTAGCTGAGATGTGCAGAGTACTTTAAAATGTAAATATATTTCCCAAAAATTCAGCTAGCATAAATAAACGGGAGAAATGACGGTTTGTGAACAGATACGTCAACGATTAATCAATAACTCAAATTTACTTTTCAGTATTTTTTTTTTATGCTACTTAAATTTTATCGTGAACAGACAAAATTGTCTATACTGTGAGAATGATCCGCATTTATATTCAAACAAAAGGATATTACTTTGATATTTGCCAACAAATACTATACGTACATTCATAAACGGGAATAATAGAAAATGATGAAATCATTAGCGAAAATGATGTTTTCTTTCAGCGAGATGAGTGGCCCTTGTATTGCACATTTTTTTGAAACCCCAATTTTCAAATTAATAGGTTGAAAGAACAGATTTATTGAAAAATCCTTTAGATTATTTTCTATAAGGGCATTTAAAATACAAATACTAAGCACACAAAGCACGAACCAGGATCTTCGTCAAGGAATTATAGATGACTCAGTTGACTGCAAGAGAATAACCCCAAAATTCAAGAGAATGATCGAAATGTATTTGACTATTGCTTTTATTATGGCATAAACTCAAGTGAACCACTTTTGAATGCGTAAAAAATTGACAATAGGTAAAAAAGGAAGAAGTATCTTTATTGCCTGCTTTTTATTTGACAAATAAGTTTTTAAATAAAAAAAATTGTGATACAGTTACAAAGAGAACTTAAAATGAAGCATGCAACTCCTATATCTAAAATAATTCGCGAATGGGCCGGCAGTGAGCAATGGGCACCATGGCAAGGGTCATGAGCCGTGTCTCACCAAGAGCTGCTAATGTAGTGCTGATGTCTAAAATAACTTGAATGCACCCCACCCCGTTCACTATATCATCCTGCATATTTAAAATTACATCAGAAGAAATATAAATTTAGAAATATACCAGATCGTCCCAAATAATTAATTAATTACATCATGCACACACCAGCTAACAGCTATCTTAATTATCGCAGGTAATATTATGCATAATAACAACACAATCACAATTTATGTCGTCTTGTAATATAAAAAGCCCCAAGATCATCCCTACTTCGCCCTTCCCCTCCTTAAATTAACTGCCAAAATTTGTCCTAGAAAAAAAAATGGCTAAATTTTTGCCGAAGTCTCCCAGTACATTAACTGTATTATTTCAGCTTTTATTATTAGAGCAGAAAAAATCTGCTATAAATTTTTATTTCTGAATATATGAACGGCTATCTAACCATAAATTCAACTTTGCCTAAGAAAAGTTTAGTAGTTTAGTAACTTAATAATTAGTTTTAGCAATGGCTTTGTTTGCCTAAGGAAATAGGGTAATATCTTGACTAGTGACTGCTTTTCCACATAATGAACTGCAAACATAGGCTTGCCATAATATAATAACCATTAAAATTATTGTTTATTTTGATAGAATGTTATGGATGGGAAAGCGAAGAAAATCCAATGTATATTTAGAAAGATTGGAAAAACTTTCAGAAGCAGTGGAATTGGTTATGCAAATGAACGCATTAGGAATATTTTGTGTAATGAAGAAACCGGCGATATGTGGAATATACGAAAACCATTAACTAGGATTTATGCACAAATTTGCGAACTTCCAGAACTGATGAAATCAGCAGTCTCTTATCTCAATGCACAACAATACACCAAAAGTTATGAATATAAGTACACCTAACTCTAAACTTAATTTTGTGCCAACAAGTAATAAAGTTCTCTGTCACTAATTAAATTTAATGTTTTTTTTTAAATAATTTGTAATCCACGAAAAAAAATTTATGTTTATCCTCACATGCAACGTGTGATTGACGAAACTAAGGACAAACACAATCAAAGGATCAGGAATATACTTTTGCAATGGCCCACTGGCTCCAGGAATTTCTGGTGGGTAGCAAAAACAGTAAGTAATATCTATACAAAAACGTCTCTCCCACCTTTGAGAGACGAACGCGGCATCACGGCGACTACCGCCAAGGAAGAAACAAGCATGCTCGCCAAAATATTTTCATCGCACTCATCCTTAAAAGACGCCCAAAGCTCTTCCCACCATAACCAACGTCAACACTACCATGGCAGAAGTTAAAATTCATCACCATGATATTCGTAAAATCCTTAAAGAGCTAGGTACGCAAAAGGCGTCATGACCGGACGAAATACCTGACATCGTGTTAAAGAATTGCGCCAACGAACTATCACCCATTTTTTCCAGGCTTTTTCCTCTGTCTTACCGAAATCTTCTTGGAAAGTTGCTCGAGTGCAACTTGTTCCAAAAAAGGAAAGAAAACCACGCCCTCAAACTATCGCCCAATTGCCTTGCTTCCTACAATCTCCAAAGTCATGAAACGTCTAGTCAATCAGCAACAACTCAAGTACTTCGAGACCAACAGAATAATATTAGCGATAACCAATACGGCTTTCTCAAGAGAAAGCTCGACAGGAGATATATTGGCCTATGTCACTCATGTATGGAGTAGGACAATTGAGAACTAGGGAGAATCTCGAGCGATTGCGCTAGATAATCGAAGGCATTCAACCGGGTTTGGCATGAAGGACTGCTCAACAAACTGACGTCCTCCGGACTGCCAGCGTCTATGTGCAGCTGGCTTGCTGCTTCTTAAAAACCGATCTCTGCACGTTGCAGTTGATGGACACGTCCCAGATAAATTCACCGTTAATGCAGGCCTGCCTCGAAGCGCAATACTTTCACCAACTCTGTCCCTTATCTACATATATTTATGACCTGCTAACCGAAACCAATAATCCTGTTTTCAGTTTAGCGGATGACAGTGTCCTTGTCTGCTCATTTAGAACAGAAAAACCTTTGCGTAGACGAGAGGAGATTACAACAATTAATCAAAATCTGGAGAAAGTACGAACTTGGTGCAACAAAGCAAAAACCCAAGCAGCCACGTTTACCAAGAAAGTCAATACAGTGGGCGCTGACATCATTATGGTCGGATCGACCATTACTGCTTTCTCATCAATGAAACTACAGGGTGTCTCGGTCAACAGCAATAAGCTTTGGCATGGCCACGTTGCTAACATCGCAAAATCAGCCTTGCAAAAGCTTGGTGCGCTATTTCGCAACAAAAAACTCTATACACTGCAGCAACTACTCTTGCTCTACAAAGCGCAAATAAGACCGTGCTTAGAATATCGCTCACCCATATGGGCTGGGGCACCTAATTACAGCTTAAAGCTGCTGGATTCCATTCAAAAGAGAGCTGTGCGTCTCGTCGGCGACCCGGATTTGACCCGAGATCTGGATAGTCTAGAAAACCACAGATATGCGGCCGAAATATCTCTGTTTTACAGATATTTTCACGGCAAATGTTCCCAGGATGTGGCCCGCCTCATCCCGCCCCCCAGCAACGCCTGTCAGACAGTCACGACAGACGGCAAGAGCGCACCCATTCGTTGAATAACTGGAAACACCTAGAACATCGTTTTACATGGACTCCTTTATCTGGCGCGTTGCACCGCGGAACTCACTCCCAGGACATCTGTTTCCCCCTAGTTATAACCTATAACTATTCAAGAGCGGTGTCAATCAACATCTTCGCACACACACCGCTTGTCGAGTGCCATAGGATTTCTCTTTAGTGTGTGTGCCACTGGCATAACAAATAAAAAAAGCTACACATCAGCTTTAACATATTATTCCATATGCAATGACTCAAACCAGAATCCTGGACTACTACCACTGACATTTGGTGATACAAAATAAAGTTGACTATTGGTCAGTTATTAAAATATTCGATATTAATTGATAAAAAAAGTAATTTTAAATTACTTAAAAGTATTATCTTAGTTAACAAAACACATAAAAATAATTTATTAATTCTTATAATTTAATCATAATTCCAAAAAAAATTAAGGGTTGTATCAATTAAGCCCAATATTAAATAAAAAATCAAAACGTGAACTAATCAATGGACTAGTTAATAAAATAGATTTCATACTTGGAGTACCGTTTGTAGAAAGTGAAAGATATTATTACTATCACTTGTACTCTCTCCCAGTTTACAAAAAAAATGCTCTTTATGAACCGAAAAATATGAAAGCTTATATTTGGAACACGAAAGAAGCAACAAAAAAAAATAGAATATCTAATTGGGTTGCTTAAAAACAAAAAACAATAGGTAAGCAACCGGTTAAAAATAATAGAATTAAAACAGATCAGAGTGGAAACGACAGAGCAGGAAATGAAAAATTCAACGTAACTTGTCACCAAAGGACATTATTACCAATAAGAGTCATGTGATTGAAAATAGTGAAGCGATAAATAGGAAGAAAGTAAGACGGAAAATGCACCACAGAGTGCCTGTAAGAAATCGTCGCGATGCTGAACGTAACTAAAATTATGGAAAAAGACATATTATGCTATAGAGTGACACTTACGACTTAAATTGTTCATAGACTTTGAAAAATTGAATAAACAACAATGGAGGGTTACCGGTTAGGTTAGTGGTAAGTTTGTTTAGTCATGTCCTTCACTCTCGGGCGGGTTGTTGTATTGTGATGGTGTAGACATTGTTTCGACAGAAAATTTTTGTTTATTTTTTGGTGACCTATGGTGGCTGATGGTTCGGGGCCTGCTGGCGCCAGAAGGGCCAGAAAACCCAGCAAACTTTATAATTTTATTGTAGAAACCGACCTTAAGGAATTGGAAAATTTACTATTTAAGTTAGAAGACAAACATTTCTTAAGAAACGAAGCAGAGGTTTGTTCAAGTTCGAATGGGGAGTACATACCAGAGAGCGACCTTCCAAACCATGGTAAATGTCTGTCTGAAAGGGGGAGGAATGCATTCTAACTGTGATTATAGCGATGACACAATATAAAAACACACATTTTTCGAAACGTAGGGAGTTCCTGGTTATTTATACATGTTATATATGTTTTTTATCTGTTTATATGCGTATACTCAGAATTTTTATTTTTACAGATAATAGACCGATCGGTTTCTCAACATGCTGGCAGACAATAATTTTATACATTCATTGCTGAATAAACTAATAAGCATGCAGGCGTACTTTTCGTTAGCTTCGACGAATTACTCGCTAGAGTCCTTTTGCTCGTTTGGTTTTTGGAATAATCTTTTATATAAGAACTATATCCATTAACAGACTTTAACACTACCGGAAAACTTCTCGGCTGTGTTCTATTCCATTCTTCTATAAAGCCATGAGCAGAGACAAAGTTGTTTCGATTATGCGGTAGCTGCGAGAACTGCTATTATTGGTTCAAAAAGAAAATACTATTTATTCCTTTATGTATCTGCATTTTGCATCCAATTCTAAAAGTATACCCCTCATTGATTATTTCAGTAATAAAATGGCAGATATTTATTATCCCGACAAAAGTTAGTCATTAGATACGTCTATGATTTTATGGCGTAAAAGATTATCATTCAGCAAATATATGAAAATTAAACGACATAAATATGGAATTAGGTTATTATATTTTGGCGGAACTTGATGCTATCAATAATTTGAAGTTTGCTGTGTACGCATAAATAAGATGATCTTGGCAGCAAGTGACATGCTGCTAATGATATACTTAATTTAATCGAGTGGCCTTTAGATTCTGGTCATTCACTGTTTATGGACAATTATTATAATAGCTACAATCTATCTGAAAACTGCTCTCTTTCTCAATACATATTGCACAGGCACATTGAGAAACGGCGTGAAAATATTCCAATGGAAATAAAGGGGATATAAATATAGTGAGGATGGTGTATAAGTAGAAAAATAAGGTGAAAACTGGAGGTAGCCTGGCATTACTGCGGCGTTTACAAACGAAATTATTAATTATATAGACAAACTAGACCGCGAAAAGCAAAAGCCTAATCCCATATTTCAATACAATAAGTTTATGGGCAGAGTATATTGCCAAGATCAGTTGATCAGATTACTCATATGGCAGGAAAAATCTTGGATGGTACGGTGCAAGAAACCTGGCTTGCATATCTCTTAAATGTTGATGCTCAATTCCTATCTAAGCTCTAAAAAATGTAGTAGAAGTAATATGATGAATTACAACTTTAGGCTCAATGTAATCCCTGAGGAGCTACACGCACCAGTTAGCGACAAGAATAAAAACCATACTCCTCACAAAAATCATGTTGAAAACAATGGAAGAGTTCTTTCCAGACGATGTTTTTGGTGTTACCAGCATGGCAAGCAAAGAGATAAAGCACATTCCACTGAATTGGGTGTAAAAATGATTCATACCTATGTACTGTTAATATTTCACAGATTATCTTGCAAATATCTAATAATGTTACTCGATTTACAGTATATTATTATTATTATGGAAAAAAACCGTAAAGAGCACCACCCAACAATCTTAGTTGAGCAGTGCGCTTGATGGTGTTAATTGTCATAGCCCTTTTAGCCCTTGTTTTTGAAAACTATTTTTTACCATTCAGATTAAAGGCCATTTGCAAAAAATTAAACGATCTTTTGAAAAAAATGCTTTAGTACCCAGTAGCGTTAGGTTTTTTTTTAAATAGCAGCGAAGGTATCTGCCAAACATGATTTTAATATGGTATTTCAATGAAAATTATAATTTGAATAAAAAGTAGAAACGAGAATGCCCATAGGAAAATGCATAAATATAATGCTATATATTATGTATCATAATCTTACGTTTAATTGTACCTCCAATAGCATTTTAAGTCTAATTAATGGTTTTGTTTCAAAAGAAACCAATTTTATGGCATCATTAAGACTTCTGGAGAAAAAAAAAACAACAGGGAGTTTATTGTCTGAATAAGAATGGAATATGGCGACAAAATTCAAATTATCAAATTATTATTATTATTGCATTATAATAAAAATGAAGGTATGAATAACGAATTATCAGCAAGTAAAAACTATGCTACAGGAACTAAAAATATATTAAACATTTCAAGGCTCAAGATAGTCTTATTGAAGCGGTCCTCCGCATATAATGCAATTGCCTTCTGTGATAAGCTGCCTGAGGGTTTAAGATCAGTGAGGGGACTTTCATTAGATATAGAAATTAAGGTTTTCTTACTGTTAAAGTCCTTTAATTCAACTAGAGAAATGTCGGATTTTAAAAATGCTCTATAATATAATTTAATATTATTTTGTGTTCAATGATATTGAAGATAAGATCTACTTCATCTATGTTTGTATAATTACTTGTTTCGGTTATATTTTGTTATTGTAATTATTCTATATTGACAAACCAGTGCACAATATGTTTTATTTGGAAATAAATACATCTATCAATCCATCTAAATCAAGCTTACCTTACATGTGATAGTTAAAGATAAAAGAAATAACGATGTGAGATATATGGATTTTGACAAATATTCAAAATATTGTTTCGAAAAGAAATCTTTTCACTTAAGGCTCGTCTAATTTTATTTTCAACAGTCTTATCCCCAAAACTTCCAACTTTAAAAGATTAAAAAGTCAGTCCTAGGTTTCGACCTCCTGGAATATTTCCAGCCAGATTTTAGGTCGTGCATTCTGTACTCGAGATGGGATTTTTACAAGATAATGACCATGTCGTTTCCATATGCAATTCGTTGAAAGAAAAATGTTGATATGTCTATATCTAACGCGGTTTATGTGGAATATGTATTAATTTATTATTTTGTTATTAAAAGCATGTCCTTTTAATCAATAATATACCTTATTTACATTAAAAGCATGAAAAATTACATTTCAGGATATTGTGAAAACATAGGCGTATCCAGCTCATTCGCTAAGGGTCAATATTTGTGCATTATTTCTCTTATATGCGTAGTTATTGACATTCGCTAATGGGCAGAATAGCAAAGTGGAATAAGTCGGAACAAAATTTGTGATACTAATGTTGGCGAATAAGAGAAGGTGGTGAGAGTCAGCCAAAATTATCCATGGTAGGGGAAAGAAGTTTCTGTTTTTGACTTGGATATGAATTCTGGAATTCTGAAGCGCTACAGAATTAAATATATTAAGATAGACCTTTAATATTTTTAGATGACCATCTTCAAATTGACAGCAGTCAAGTGCATATTAGGTACCTGAGTTTGATCTATCGTAATGATCCGCAACGGTTATATAGCAATATATGTTCGACTAGTCCATAGATTGGGCAGTTAACTTCATTTTTCTAATTTTTGTCCTCGAACTTTTTATAACCATTATCATCGATTCGTCTCGCTTTGAAAAACTTGTCAGCCTATTCACTTTAGTTATATGTATATGAATCCCAATGCCTGTTAACGTATGAGCTTTACTTATTGTATTTACATAATTCTCGACGTTTATGTTTATAAATATATATAC
>MU186587.1:64921-96196 GCA_016904865.1 Pissodes strobi | reverse complement strand
CCTATTTTGCAGATAATTCTCTTAGTTTACTTAATACGAACACTTCGAGAAAATAGGCCAGCAGCACAGTAAATAAACCGGTAGGATTTCTAAACACATATCGTCACAAACCTCTCGAGATAAGTAAAATCGAATGCATACATATAAGGAAAATAAACTGAATCGTTTGATATAAACAGAAAAATCCAATAAGCGATAGATCAAATACATTTCAATATTTTCGATAATCAAATTTCATATAAATCCTTAAATAAAGCAAGCCATATGTTGTTAAATCATACGAATAGCAATTTCCCGCTAAAAGTGATTGATCGTTTCCAAACTATGTGATGCTATAACTAATAAGCTTTAGTAGAGAATTAACTAATTTTGGGATAAACAGATCAAATTGCATTTATATTGCTAGTTGCATATAATTACATTCTCTTGTAAATAGATTCATATCTCAAAACAAACAACCTTCTCTATAAGTAATATAAAACATTGTACCAATTTCGCCACTTTCCCAGCTACACAGCTGAAAAATGAAGTTAAAAAATAATGAAACTAAAATGAAATAGAACAACCGTATAAGGCACTAAAATACTGCAAATCAGAAATTATCCGGCAATTGTAATAAAGCTAAAGTGCTAGACTTCTCACATGAACACTGGTCAATTGTCGATTCGTAAAATGATTTCAATATTAAATATTAAAGCGACTTATATACTTGTATTAACTATGTATATAAATAAAGAATATAAATACTTCCACAAGATTTTATAAGTGATGGTAATCTAATATATTAGCATATGTTTGGATATATTTAATTTCTTTAAAGTCCCCTATGAGCAAACATGTAAAATAACAATTCCTGAAAAAATTAAAATAGTTGAAATTTATTTGCCTTCATCAACAAATTTTCAAAATGTTTGTATGAAAGCACATGCTTCGGAGTGATCCCTATTACTAAAATAACATTCTTCTAACTGATGTTGATGAAGCTGAGCATTATTTATACCGGCGAAAATCGTTTGTCTTCCTAGATGCTTGACGGACTTAAATATTTGTGTATTAAAATACTTCGCGAGTATTTAAATAGGATTGAAATATTTAGCATTTATTTACATTGTAAGTGTGGTATGAGCGTTATTCCAATTTTGGGAAATATTCTGGCGACGAGGTCGTAAACCGAATCGAAGGAATTTCACAAGTGCAATGTAATGTGCATTTTATCTACGAACATTTAATAAGACGATCAACTTGATTTTAGTTTTAAATGCAGAAATCAAACTATGATGTTACAAATTATGATTTTGAAAACCTTCCAAATGGCTTATTAAAAAATGGGTTACGTGATAAGAATCATTACATCACTAATAGTACAATGAGCTAATTATACAACCAGTTATGGTAATTACTCTTATTACCTCACTTAAATAAGTCAAAGCAATAGTTATCTATATTATAAGTGCGGTATGAGCATTACTATAGTCACGAGTGGGAAACGTTGTGACTCCTGTCATAGGCAAGGTAATTTTATGAGTGCTGTACTTTGTTATAGCGCACGTGATTACACGTGCTTATTAACTTAATATTTTATCTGCAACCATTAAAAGAAAAGTATAATTTTAATTATCCTTCACATCTCCGCCGTCCCTCATTACACTTTGTAGTATACAACTTTTTTCCAATCGATACAATTTTTAAAGAAGTTATCTAAAAACATGGTGATTCAGCCGACCCTGGCTAGCCGCTCGAGCTCATCGCCTTGATGCGTCATTACAATTTTGTACCGATCGGTGACAAGCAAGAATCCGTAAATCGGTTCTTTCCTTTGGTTTTAAGAAGAAAAATGCCTAGAAATCGTATTTTAAGTACAGTGTATGTGTAGTGATACGTCTTGCTCGCAAAGGAGGCGAAAAAAGGGGGCAATATTCATCGGAAGAAGCGGGTCAGGGGGTGAGTCCACATAAGATTATATGCCAAAATTTCAAATATACATAAATACCTGGTTATCTTAAATATATAAAAACAGAAACTATCTGTCGTATAAAAGCAAAATTTGTATAATACTAAACTGTAGTATTATGAATAAATATGACACTTGTAACCCATAATTTTTTACTTAATGAAATTAAAATGGAAAATACTCTCAAACTTCTAAAACTAACTATATTAGAATAAAATAGAGTGCGAATGAGTTAGAGCCAAAAATTACTAACAAACTGTTATTTATATACGAGGGCATGACAAAACATTGTTACATTTATTTTGTCGTCTGTGCACAATTACACAGAATCAAACAATATATTCGGAATTGAAATATTTTATATCGAAATGAATATAAGTAATAAGCAACAGTTAACGATACGGGCTATTCGAACCGTTTTCTAGTAATCTCGTCTAATCGTACATCTTACCAAAGAAATACTATTCAATAACAAAAAGAGTTTACATAACACAATCAAAAGGCTGAATAAGGAAATATATACAGGTCGGCCTGCACATTTATTAATGTTTTACATAGAATAAAACGTTTATACCATATAAAGGAATATAAAAAATAGAAACAAAAGGTTATAATGCCTTCGTATTATCACGTTTTCGATATTTAATCCTCGTATGGGGCACATGTGGGACTATAAACTACAATTCGCTTTGATGCAAATATTGCAAAACAAAAAACTAAAAGTTATATTTAATTATGATCCACTGACTCATACCAGCGAATATTAACTACGATAAGAAGATTCACTCTCCGCGGCGGCACGTCAACGGTATGTCTCCTTCCCCGCGCGAAAACTAGCATGATACTGGCATGTGACCTTTGGACCCGGCGCACACTGGTCGAATTTCTAGGAAAGCTGGCCCTAATAAGGTTTACCAGAAATAAGACATAAAAGTTATTAAGTATTACACGTTTAATATATCGTGTTTTAGACAAATAATTGTTGAATTTTTTGCTCATCATCTATATTTATATATAGGGAATATCAATTATCACTAACGATAAAAATCATGTATAAAAATCATCTGTATGTTCTTAAATCGTTTTAAAAAATGGTTTTGAAAATTAAGGGCTCCTTCATTGTAAAAAAAAGGGTTTTAAATTTTTAATTCGATGATCCAAATTTTGTTTTTGCAACGGTTAATTCAGGAGTCTCACGAGCAAAATGAATGTTAAGCGGACGACAGAAACGCGTTGATGAGGGCCTGCAATTTTGTCATACATGTATTTCATAGATCGCTATTTTTTTAAATTAATCTAGTAGGGACGAAATTAGTAAAAAATATAGAAGCATCAGTGCAGCTGTTGTTCAAAAACACTTGCTTATATTCTCACTATCCCAAGGTGATATCAAAGCCATATTTACAAATTAAAACTAAATTATAAATTTTTATCTGCCGATTCAGCCAAAGTATTTATTACCTATTTTTATAATAACATCAGTCTTGCATCAGCAATAATGATTCTACCGAAATTTCAGCTTCAGTTTCAGTTACTACAATATTATGGGATTAGGGGTGGGCGACAATAATCGATTATTCGATTCACTTTTAAGAAATTACCGATTAATCGACTTATCGAATAATATTTCAGAAAATATCGATAATCGATTATTTCGATTAATCGATTATTCAGTTATGTGCTAAAATATTAAGCGTTTAATCGATTATTCAATTTCTTGCCCACCCGTACCGATGACTTTACAACAGATATAGCTTTTAAAATTCTAATTTAATAATGCGTTGCGTTAAGCGTAATTTAACTGACATTTGAAAATACTTTCAGTACAACATATGAAGCAAAAAAAAACAGGGAAACGTAAATGCTCAAACAAGACAGCAGCAGGGAAAACTGCACACGTTACAAATTTAGCCAATAAGGAATCCTCATTTCGACGCGCCATTTTCTGATAATCTGGCTTCAGTTGTTGCACAATTAGGTATAACACCAACACATAACCTCAACGGAGTGTTAGCACGTTAGCAGTATAGTACATCAGTCTTTATGTTTTTATTATGTATTTGGGCAAAACTATATGACAAGAAGGATCACTCTCCGCGGCGGCATGTCAACGGTGTGTCTCCTTCCCCGCGCGAACACTAGCATAATATCGGCAGGCCATGATACAAATAAAACAATCATGTTGGCAGGCGACCTTTGACGCGGCGGCTATAGACCAGCTCATCCTTTTGCCAGATTAATTTTCACGCCTAAATTCTATAGTCGAGCCAATATTCGGTATAAGATAATATCGTTATTTTTTAGTTTTGTTGTATTACAAAATAGGAATGAAATATACAGTAAAAATATTATGCGAAACCTTTAACCAATTTTAAAATCACCCAAAACGCCAAAATTTAATTAAATATTAAAAGATGGGGCAAATTCGAGCAACATTTTCTTCTTGATGTCTTTTGTCAGTATATCAGTATTCGGAAATATGGTGAAATCATTAACACAATATCAAAATCTTTTAAATATTAGTTATTACATACCTTGAGTATTGTTATCAACAATAACTAATTAAAAACGTTAACAGATTTTTGAAACAGCTAGTTGGATACAAACTTTATCAAAATATTTATTTGGCGATAATAATAAAAAAAACCATAACGTAAGTTTGACAGGGCGCTGCAAACAATTCAGAAGATATCAGTTGTGTTTTTCAAAAGCCAAATAGAGTATTAGAGTGCTATAAATAATTTCGTCATAAATTTGATTAAATATACCGCAAACGAAAATATCGTTTATGGCCAGCTTTTATTTAAATTCAACCTGTGTGCGGCGAGGTTCGCCGATCGTTACCAGGCAACGAAGAAAATAAACGGCGATTCCTTTGTAGCGCTCTCTTGCCATTGAGTGGTCCTTCTTGTCGTAGTTAATATTCGCTGCTCATACTGCAGATCTATATAAAAATTTAAGAATATGGGAATTACATAAGGTATTAAAATTTGAAGAGAATAAACTTATCTAGAGGATAATAAATAAAACTCAAAAATCAAATATTATTATAGAGGGTTTATAGGAAATCGTTTTGTTTACTGTTATTATTACTAAAACGCAATTATCCTCAATACCAGTGTTCAAAAACACTGTCTAGAGGAATAAGGACTACGTATATTGTAAATATTGTTATAACTGTATTAATAAATAATTTTCAAAACAAACAAAAATAATAAAATAAAAAATTTTATGTCGAAGAGTGCCCTTTTCTCACGAAATTAACCCCTAAAAACTAGCCACAAAGGCAAGCTGACTCATAATTTACGAGCAACTAAAACCCAAGTTGGGTATTATTATAGCTTCACATGCCCCTCCGTTCGCTTTGCTCGCAACGGGGGCTCAGTCAACATGAACTAGCCAAGTGCTAACCAAGAAATTTTGCTAGGACGTAGACATGGATTCGTGTAGCATCGCGCGCAGTATTTTGTATTGCAACTTGGGACTTAGCCGCTCGTCATAAATTTATCGGAATGTTATCGTTCGGCTTTGTCGCAGCGATGTGTACCGGAACGCATTATTTTAAAAAAAAATTGGAGTAAACATTGCTTGCAGGAGGTGTTAATAAATAATATCAATACATATTTACAAATTCGCATTTGCAGATGCGAATAACTTTAACTAAAATTGGCCTTCACATTTGCAGATGTCAAGGGCCCCCAACAGCCTCCATCTAGTAGGTATATTATGTTGAAGTGGTTAGAGGCACACTATATCCCTACATTTGCCGATGTAAAGGATATACGTACTGACAAAAATAAATCGGTCTAGTGCTATGTATTTGCAGATACAAAAACAAATAACCACCAAAAACAAATAACCACCATACTATTGCAACCCTCTTACATAAAATCATTGCATTGGAGGTAGCGAATTATTACACTCTTGGTTTCTGTTCAAAACAGAAATTACAGTATTTGCAGATACTGTAAATATGCTAAAAAATTGTTGCATTTGCAGATGCAGTCGAAAGTATAACCAGGGTTAAACAGCAAGCAAAAAGGTGAACTGTTCGTTGTATTAGCAGATACAATCGATCGTACCCACTGTCTGCAATTGTAGTTGCAGGTAGTGAACATATTCATGAACCTATTTTTCTGTTCAAAAACAGAAATTGCAGCATTTGCAGATGCTGTAAATAGGCTAATAGATCGTTGCATTTGCAGATGCAATCGATATCATAAGTAGCAAAACCAAGGAAATTATTTTGCATTTGCAGATGCTAGCTGAGGAAATAACTTATCCGAATCAAGACTTACCAACTTCAGAAGCACCAGATGGTCCTGAACAAAGTAACGACCACCTAGCTTTGTTAATAGGCAAAAAAACGACGAAATCATAACTGCGAGGCCAGAACTACATACACAGATAGTTTTTAGATGGAACAATTACTTAGAAAAAAAAACAAACAGTATGATAGGGAAGTATCCACCAGCTGCCAACTGCAATGTCCTCAGACCATCAAAATTAAATCTCGAAGAGAGTACTAAATCCTGCCAAGACAACTACTGTATCAATTACAGAAACAACTATAGTCCGTGGGATTAGTGCCTTAGCCCTCCCTTTCAATAATTTAATTAGTCAACCGTCTGAACTAGAATTATACGTTCAAAATTGGCCGAAATTAAAGGTAAACAGTTCAATAATAGAGTGGGTGCAGGATTGCAAAATCCCTTTCAATAGGACACCACTCCGGTTAGCAAACTAGAAAACTACATAGGACGAAAAAAAAATAATTTCAAAATAAGCATTCTTGGGGAAAACTGATCTTAAAGATGCATATTTCCTTATCCCTTTGCACAGTAGTAAAAAAGTTGTTAAGATTCGTTTTTTGCAACGTACAATACCAATTTAATTGTGTTTCATTATTTGGTTTATGTACAGCTCCATATCTTTTCACAAAACTGAAACCAGTTGTAAGATATGTAAAATTAAAGGGTATAAAAACTGTACCCTACTTAGTCGATTGGCTAGTTATTGGGAATTCAAAAGAGAATTGCTTAAAAGTATGAATAAAATTACACAAACATTACAAGAATTAGGTTTTATATAAATTCCGAAAAAAGCGTAGTTGTTCCCGCCCAACAATGCTCATTTTTGGGGTTTATACAAGAGAAAAGGGACCTACTGGCAGAACAGTCTATTATCTTTTACCCTGAAAAATACTTACTCACATCTCCTTGCAGAGAGAAACAGCCATTGTGGAAGAAAATTTCCCTGGCTGTAGGGAAATTAGGAAGTCCCCTGAGAAATTAAACTGATTATTTTTTTTTTTTGCGAACTATAGAACAGTGAAAAAGAAATCGATACGTATTTTTTTATTTCCACTAAAGATGAATATTACAAGAGCTATACCAGTTTTTAGTTTTGTATATATAGATATACTATGCATGGTGTGACGTAACAATTCATGTGTATTATAAGCACATCTCAAGGCGTTGTATCTGCCTCATTTTTCGGCTTATGGAAAAAAATAAAAAACACGTGTTCACTTATTTTTCATGGGCTATCGAAATCAGCAATATTAAAACAAATAAAAATAAACATAAAAATAAAAATAAAAAATTGACGAAACTTCCTCATTGTCAGGAGAGCCTTTCTATAACAAAGCGTACCTAATGAAGCGATAAAAGTGATTATTTCTTCGTTGACAGATAGCGCCCTCAAACAATACGGAAATACAATAAATAGGGGAATTTCTGTTTCTCTAAGCGCCAACAAATATATAACAAAATCGTAAACTTATTCTTGAGCTCCAAACAAACGGAGTCATCCTACTCTACCATGAACTCACACAAATCTGCACTTTCTCCAGTATTGAATATTAAACAAAAGGCGAAACGGTTATGAAAAGGTTTCTCAATGGAACATTTAACATAAGACCCCTAAAACCAAAATACTCAATTACTTGGGATTCCTACCCAGTTCAACAGCGCTTAAAGAGCATGTACCCTCACGAGTCCTTAAATCTACAAAACTAACTTTAAAGCTAGTATCACTCTTAATACTAATAACGGCACAAAAATCACGGACAACCCGGAAGTAAAAATAGACAATATTTTTAAATATGAATACATAACTGAAATCAGATTCCCGGATAAAATAAAAGCAAGTCGCTTAAACAGGCTTCAACCTAATTTGATATTACCTTATTTTATTAATCAAACTGAACTATGTATGGCCACAGTATTAGAGACTTACATAGAACGCACAAAAGGAAAAAGGGTGCTATCAGTCAATATAAGGTGAATAGTTCGTTGTATTAGCAGATACAATCGATCGTACTCTCCACTGTCTGCAATTGCATTTGCAGCTAGTGAACATACCTATCTTTCTGTACGGCATTCACAGATACTGTAAATATGCTAATAGATCGTTGCGTTTGCAGATGCAATCGATACCACAAGTAGCAAAACCAAAGAAAATGTAATACCCACTCACAAAAAGCCCTATCACCCAGTCAGCAGTTAAACCATTAGCAGATGGGTCAAGTTAATACTAAAAGCCAACAGTATAAACACGGAAATCTTTGGGGCACACAGCACGCGATACGGGGCAACTTCAGCAGCTTAAAGAATGGGAGTTTTATTACAAACTATTCAGAAGACAGCTGGCTCGACAGAAAAATCAAAAGTATTCTCAAAATTCTATAACAAACTTGGCGTGGGTAATCGCACTGGATTTGCATCTTGTTTATTGAACCATCATTTCTAAGGAATCATATAAATATTAAGCTACAATTATTATAACTTACTTACCAACTTGTTATCATATTACATAAGAATATTGGTATAGTATTAAAAATAAGTTAAAGGTTAATATCAGTTAAGCGTTAAACATGATATATGTACCTTCATATGTGTGTTATTAAATCTAATGGTTATAAATTTTAATTTTAGTTTATAAAAAGGGCCTTACAAATCTAGGACTACATAAATATCGCTATTTTCAGTTAATGTAGATTACATCGCAAATACTTTAAACACCTACAAGGTGTAATGAGGGACGGCGGAGATGTGAAGAATAATTACAAAATCAATCGACTTACCTGTAAGGAAGATCGATCGTAATTATCCGAGCATCTCCGCTGTCCCTCATTACAAACCCACCCAGTCTTTACCTTCTCCCTTTCACCCCAAATGCAATGTAATCAAAAATCTCACGAACCAAAATTGTAATGAGGCATCAAGGCGATGAACTCGAGCGGCTAGCCAGGGTCGGCTGAATCACCATGTTTTTAGATAACTTTATAAAAATTGTACCGATTGGGAAAAAGTTGTATACTACAAAGTGTAATGAGGGACGGCGGAGATGCTCGGATAATTCCGATCGATCTTCCTCACAGGTAAGTCGATTGAACTTGTAATTTTAGGGTAATTTATTGATATTAAAAACTCTGTTTTTGACACGTTGTGTGTCAAATCGACTAAAAAAATGAGTTATGCAATGCAATTATAATCGCTCCATCGGCAGTGTTGCAATGATATAAATACATAACTGATGCTGCAATGACACTTATTAAATAAGTCAAAATGATTCACGTAGGTACTTAATAAGCTTTTTCTCCAAATGCTACAGGAAATAGTTATATACCATTTAACTGGGTAATCGCATAAGTACGTTAATAAAGAGTTATCACACGAATATTTTACACATAGTTATCAACGCCATTAAAAAGAAAAAAATATATGTATTTTACCTTAATAAGCACATAACTGAAGTGAAACTTCTGAAAGAGTTATAAGAAATTGAGTTTTTTTAAGCTCTTTTTTCTTAACTTTTGCTCCCTTTCGACACCTCTTTTTAATTCCTTTTCTCCATCTTTTCAATTATTTTTTCGCTGGCAACAACTTTCTTTTTATTACTATTTTCTTTATTTCGTTTTATTAACTTTTGAATAATTTTTTCTTTTTTTTATTATTAATTTTATGTTTTATTTGGTTTTATAATACTCTTATTAACTCTCCGAACAATGTTTTGGTTTGCTTTTTTTATTAACTTTTTTCTTTTTTGGTTTCATATTACTTTTATTAACTTTCCGAACATATTTTTTACGTTTTTCTTTAAATTTTATCCCATTTTTTCAAAAATATATATTTTTCTAAGTTCATAAAGCATATTTCTCTTCCCATTTTTGCCATCCCCAA
Organism: Pissodes strobi; assembly: GCA_016904865.1. Classification (NCBI taxonomy): domain Eukaryota; kingdom Metazoa; phylum Arthropoda; class Insecta; order Coleoptera; family Curculionidae; genus Pissodes; species Pissodes strobi. The sequence goes on along the minus strand of MU186587.1, from coordinate 86,059 downwards.
TCTCGTAGCTGAACTCCTACGCCTTTTTTACGCCGAAAAAAGAGTTTCTTCAACTGTATTTTTTTCTTATTTCCAAAAATTTTTTAGGTTTTTTTTTTCAATTTTTCCCATTTTTTGGAAAATTTTTGTGTATCCGGGGAGGATGTCATATTTTCGATCCGAGGCTTCGTTGCCGAGATATCGGGAAAAAATTAGATTTTTTCCCAAAATCCCCCCTTAAATTAGAGCCCCGGACCACCCATATGGTCAAAGGTAGCTCCCCATGAGACGCACCTACCATACAAATTTCGACCACGTAGCTCTTCCCGTTCTCCAGAAATTAATTATTTTATATCTTTTTCTTCTCCCCCTTTCCTGGCAGGGGGGAGGGGTGGGGGGGTGGTGGGAGTCACGGGCTCCAGTTTTCGTCCAGTATCCTCAGTTTAGCCCGGCTAGATGCACTGAAAATTTCAACCCTCTAGCTATACTGGCACATGCTTAATTAAAGTGGCGTTTCACTTTGTTAAGCATTTTTTCTGACTTTACCCTCGCTAAAGAATTTTCATTTCAATAAATGGTAATAATAATTTGTTGGAAAAACTAGAACATTAAAGCTAATAATCGAAATGCGGTGAAATGCGGGTGAAGACGCTTTGTTTTCTGGTAACCACGATCCTGCCATGAATAATAAATAATTCACCTTGGCGCTTTTAAAAATATTTTTGTTTTTTTTATTACAAAATGAGTGATTCTGAAAATTGTCCATCTGATATTGAAAAATGAGCTTTAAAAGATGTTTCCGGTTTGTTACCGGGTCAATCCATTCCAAAATGTGAAATGGTCTCAAATATGAGAAATGGTGTAAAAGAAGATTTGTAATTTGACAAATCTATCATATTCAGTAGTTTATCGGAAGCTTGTAAGCCTTCATCTTTGAAATGGTATTATTCCATGAGACATATGATGATATCCCTAAAGCATAATGCTGACATAGAGCACGAGACTTTTTGTGATATTTAGAAATATTGATGGTATAAATATGGTTGAAATTTTTCGCAGTTACATTACTCTCTGTTCCAATAATGTTGGTCATTGCTGATTTTTTGTTCAATACAAATAGGGCAAAAGTACCCCATGGGCATCAATACTTTTCGAAGTCTGCAAAAGAAAATTGTATTATATCTGAAACTGGAGCATCCTGAAGAGTACACTGGACACTGTTTCAGGCGGGCCTCCACGTCAAGATTGCAGATATGTTAACAGTAAAAAGTCATGTTAGTTGGCGCTCCAACAAAGCAGCTGAGGGTTACATCGAAAATTCAGCCGAAAATAGAAATTTGGATGGTACTACAAATGACCAGGCGAGGTTCAAGTAATTCTTCGCAACTTTCCTTCTTATCCGCAATTGATTTGGAAGTTTGCAGAAATTGTGCTAATAATATTTATACCAGATATAGTTATTTGATATTAGTTGAAAAAGATTTTAACATAATTTATTAATGCTCCTTTCATTGATTTAGTTTGATTGATTGAGACACATTAAGATAAGAAAAACGCGTGGGTAATAAGCTTCTTATCTCACTCAAAACAAGTGAGATACGGAGTTACTATCTCACGAGTGTAGATAAATACTTTTCAGGGTATCTATTTACCAAATTATTTGCTTGTCTAAATACTAAATCTTTGTAGCATTTTGCATTTAAATACTGAAATATATTTAGATACAGAAAAAGGAATTAAATACTTCTCAGCTATTCTATATAAATTGTTAAACACATAGTAGAAAATTAATTTTTCACTAATTGCCGTAAATCTTTGCGCAGATGAAACAAACGTTGGTCTGTTGAAGTAAGATACAGAAAATACAGTCTATACAGTAAAGCATATACAATAAGACGATTATTAGACTGCTAATGTTCTGATTGTGAGTTTATGAATGTATTAATCCGTATTAACAGTAAGCTAAAGTGAAATTCTAATCGATAAAAACAAATATGTCAATGACAAGGCAATTTACTCATTTGTATATACTTAGTTGGGGGATCTCGCTAATAACTCGTCCATCACACCAATAATTGCTATATTATATGCCCAATTAGTAAATTTTAATGAAATAAGTAAATAGGTATATGCCGCACTTCTTGTAAAGGTAATGTGGCGTTTGATAAAAAAAAAACACGTCAGACACATTGAATCCATCTGGTATACAATAGAATAACCATATTTATTTTAGTCAGTAAATTGTGAAACCTCAGATGTATAACTGGTGAAGACCTAGGCCATATTGTCAACGAAACATGGATATAGTATCTTTAAAATAAGCCTAGATTCATGGTTCAAATATCATTTCGCGTAAGATAAACGCTAGTAGGTCAAACCGAGATACTTCTCACTCAGAAGTAGATCAACATTAGCGAAAGACGATCATAAATGATGGCGGCGCGGAGCATCGTTTATCAGTTAACCCTGTCTGATCAACCTCTAACATACAAAGGGTTACTTACCTGGTTCGCAAGTAAGCTGAGCCCGCCTATATAGCCACAAGGAGAACATACCTGGTCCGGCAGCAAGCCAAGCCTGCCTATACACGTAAAATATGCACGTATCTGGTCCGCCAGTAAGCCGAGCACATCTACATAAACAGGGTGAAGGTATCTGGTCCGTCAACAACCCTCACGACAACACCTCCAGAATTCACGGACTGATAATAAAGCAGTATTGTATGCTCTTCAAACTAAAGTCTCAACAAAAATTCCTTCGCATTGATCTATAAGCATCACGAAATTAGGCGTGACATATAAAGGAGGCGCATAGCCTACGCGACGATATTTAATTTAGATCTGAAAGCTTGTCAAGTTTTCAGCGCCGACTAGCTCTCTGAAATTAAACAGTTTTGAGAAGTATTGGTAGAATTGCTAATAAAATTACCACAAACATAATTTTTTCATGCTTTTAAGGTAATAATAGTAAGTTTCATATCTAGTAGTATCCGAAGTATATATTAAGATACGTAGGGCACGGTAGAATGCTGCTTATACTGTGCCCAAGGTATTGCTGTAAGCACTCTCATTACTCGGATTGTATGTTTGTTGTTTAGTCACCTCTTACTTATTTGTATGATATTCTCAAAATTGTTTCCTGAATGACATGAGTACTACATGTGCGACCAAAATAATTAAGCGCACTCAAATTAAAGAATTTGAAAAATGATGATATAAATTAAATTCATTTGTTCCTAGCATTATATCAAATACTTACGGGAATATTATATCATTCGTCTATAACAGCATCTCTTTTACGTCAAATAACAGAAATCAATAATATAGCTGTTTACTCCTAGCCAAAACACAATTAATTTCTTCTTTATCCAGAATGCTCATAAGTTTACAATTTCGTAAATAATTTCATTTAAAAAAAAAATTGATAGAATAAATAAACTCCCTGTTGCGTGTTTATATCCGCACCTGTCGATAAAAACTTTGAAAAATGTTTTGTCTGTTTAAAATTCTTCCTCACATATCCGAGTTTAAAAGAGGCTGTTGAGAAGATTGTTAATATTGAATTCCAGATATTTGAAGTAGCTAAAAATACTATTTACGCATTAGGAAATGTAACATGATTTTAGTTTTAATACAATAGCAGATCACAAGCTAATAAACTAGTTAAAACGAATTAGGGATCACTTTGATAGGTTCAGCTAATATTTTGAAATAAATCTATAATATTTATTTAAATTTACCATTTGGTTCCTTAGGCATTAAGCCTTAATATTGTAATGTATGTGTCTTCATGATTTAGTAATTAAAATTTGTCAAATTTTTAAAAATTCTAGTTTATAACGTTATCAATGATAACGCGCAACAAATTTAATTTTAGAACGTTTTTCTCGATAAATTGTCAACAAAAACAAGGTTTTCTACGAACTTTGGCTCATCGGTTTGGCATGAACTGGATAATTTCTTGAGGAAATACGTTCCACTCTTGTCAAGCGTTTACTGCCCAAATATTGTACTTATGGACGACTGTGTAGTCTTATCTTAAATACGTCCCGAGAGAGCTTAATAGGATTAAGATCCAGATTCATATCTGTGACATTATTATTTTGAAGGTATTGAGTTACTAGAAATATCATGCTATAAGATGAAATATGAATCATGTTGAGCAGCAAGTGATTCTAGAAGGTCATCTATGTATCGTTCAGCATTAATTATATCGTCTAGAAACACTTGCGGGTCGGTCCGCCTGTCTAAATGCATTATCACCATCTTCTCTATAACTGTTCCTTCCAGATACCGTTCACCAAATCTTCTGTATATCCGACTGCCTGGCAGCATAACCACTTAGTCGAAAACGGGACTAATCCATTAAAAGTACGTGCCTTCACTTATCAACGCCCCAGTGAAGATGTTCTCGGGTAAATATTATTGGTGCCCTGAGACGACCAGCGCTTAAATGTGCCGCGACTGCTACTCTTCTGGATGGAATGTTAGCTTTATGCAGTCAATTCCTTATAGTTTCAGTTGAATTTCAGGCTCTTTTTAGGTTATGAGCCATGAGTGTTCTTTCGCGAATAGGATCTTTAACAAGATACCAATCTTCGCTCAGTGCTGTCCGCCTAACACGTTGAGGATTAGGACTGACTGCAAAACCATATTTTCTGTCTCGGTTCCGTAATCTGAAAATGACCGATTGACTAATATTAAAGAGCTGCACCGTGACCAACCCTCCTGCAATACCTTTAACGCTCTGCTGACTTCTTAGTAACACGCTTTCTGACACTCTTCGGTCTTCCCGAAATATAAAAATCTTCTATATTTACCAGTTCTCTTGATAGGGAATTTATCAAAATAAAGTTGATTTTATCGAATTTTTGTATTATTGGATTTACTTCGCCACTACAATAAAATTCCTTTCCGCTAAAAAGTTATGCACGATAAGGAGCATCATCATTCTTAACATATATTACAGATAAACTTAAAAGTAATCCCTAATTCGTTTTGAAGAGTTTATATCGTTTTCAATGTGCATGAAAATTATATACTTATTAGTCACAAGATTTTATGAAAAGTAGTTCATTTGATTAGAATTTTATATTGTTTTTTTATTTCGGTATCATAAAGAAGTATTTTCCATACGCAAAGTAGTGTCGAAAAGAAGCTCTTTTCAACACTACTTTTGTTGACTGATTGCTATGATATTAACAAAATTGTTCAATGTCAAGGATCACTAGCAAAAATTTCGACACCATTTTGAATGGGATTCATAATAATACAGACGTCAAAAGTGGCAAGATGGCCTTCCAACTTTTGATCGCGACTTGAATAAATTAATGTTTTTCATTAAAAAACGTGCAAAATAGAAAAAATAGTATAAAATGCACGTTTTAGAAGACATTTAGCGCACTCGCAATATGGTCTTTTAAAACTAGAATCTTAATATACTATTATGTTTCTATCAAAGGTGAGAATGGCTAGGACAAAATGCTGGAGTACGATCTTTTAAAATAACGAAGCATGATAAGTTTGAATTTCAGTAATTATACTTCTATTTTTAAAACATTTCTAACAAGCGATAGATCTAAGCAGGTAGAATATATCAAGTCATTTTCAATTATTTTATACAATTTTTAATCATCTTTCTTTAGACTGTTTCTATATTCGGATGAGTTCCTATCTTCATTACCAATAGAGAGCAGTTCAGTTAAGGTATTCTGCAAATAAAGAACTATTCTATGTTAGGTCATAAAAATAAATTGACCCAACTTATTGTGAGTGGTCTGTTTAGCAGGTGACATTTTATTTTGAAATACAAGAGTCAGAAAGTACTTAATAGGTTGTTTACTAATTTATGCAGTTAAATGAATCTACTAAATAGCGTTTAGTTATTTTTTTTCGGCTTAACGATGACAAATTTGCAGCCGCCATACAGATTTACCACCCCTTAATCCGGAAAATTCAAACAGAATTTTCGGAGGGTGCTAAATGTATTTTCAACCAAATTCATATATCCGCTGCCTACATGCTGATCAAAAGAGAATGAAGCTGATATCCAAATAAATATGCTGCAGTATGAGGACATTTTTACATATTTTTTTATAGCATTGTTGAAACGGATGACGGCTGAATATATTATTATATTTTAGCGTTCAAAGAAACTAACAGAGAGAGAAAAAGTATCGACGATCCTCGGCCGAAAATATTTCGCGCTTACTTCAATGTAAGGTGCAGCGAGAATGAAACCATTTTTGCATTACTTGCCTCAAGGAAAATCGTATAACGTATTTGAATTGGCAAAACATGACTTGAAAAGTAGTTTAAATGTTCATGGACAAAAATCAATGAAATAATATCATCATATTCTTCTGAGATAACTCAGTTAAGACGTCTTCTATTTGCATGGTTCAAGAAAGCTTCAAAATGGTAAACATTTATCAAAGATAATTTCCTGGAAACTGTATTTCTTAAAACATTTGCATTTATATCAAATTTTCCTGAAGACTTTCCATTATTCATAGCGTCACTGTAATTAAGGTACCTTTGCTCATCCTTCCATGTAGTAGTTGCCCTACTTAAATTAAAACTGTATAAAAAATATAACAAATCTTATCTAAGCTTTATAACGGCCTTTCTTTTTAAGTAAAATTTAATGAGGAATACGCGTAATAAATTATATGGTATTTCCTAACACCTGCAGATAATGAATGCCTTCCCACTAATTATAAAAAAGAAAGTGGAAATCTTTTCCTGAATCGCATAATAAAGACAGTTTTATTATCTCGAAATACTGTCGATTTAAAAATTATTTATTATATTCTTTAAATATTTCGACTTATTGAACATTCACTTGAACATTCATTATCACATTCTTTCAGCACTTCGTTGTCAATGTCAAGAAACATTTCTTATGTGGCAAGAGAATAAGTTTTCATTAAAGATTTCCTTAAATCTCGGATTAGAAAATAATCAATTCCAACTCCAATTGCTATGAAAACAAAATATGAATAAAAGTTTTATCGACAAATTCAGTCACTTATTGCATTTGGTAGACCAAAGGCTTGTGAAAAAAAAACAGAACATTTTTCAAGGATTAGTCAAGGATGTACAATAGCGTTTTATGATTTGGGAGGTGCTGTGGACATATTGTGAAAGAAGTAGTGCTATTCACAGAACGATCGGTATAACGCTGTTGTCTCGCAGCAGACATAGACATTTTGAAAAGGTTGACATAGCATCAAACGAATCTGTCTATACAAAGCTATGGTAACCTTAGCTTCTATTAGAATTCGCACACAAAAGATCTATCTAGGTCGAGGTATATACAGAAAGGTCTTTAGATGGCCGAATGACTCCGAAGAATCTACATTTACATCTGCATGATCTCAACACAAATCCGAACTTAAGGCTTGGAAACACCAATCATCCTAGATATGAAAATTGTATTGGTCTTCTTCACGCAAGGCTGTCATTTCATTAACGCATTTGTTGAATCAAAATATTTAATTTGGGTTAAATGCTATAAAACCATAAACATCATTAAAAACGCTGGAAATTCGACCCTTATCCGTTTCCTTAAAAATCTTATTTTTAAAATGCTCTTTTGAACAACCAGGAGTAAAATTAAAAGGTGTAAATGCGTACTTTTACGCCTGCAAATGGGGGTGCAGACGTAAAAGTACGCATTTACGCTCTAGACCGTAACAATAACTAAACACTGACAGCAGCAAAAAAATCGGGATTTAAGGTGAACAAAAATGATATATACAATATGCGAGAAAACCATAACAAAATGTTAAATTTCTCGTCAAAAGCACTTTCAACCGCGGGGGTAAAAATAATACGCCTTTGATAGAAAATAACTATTGAAAATGAAAATCTAAAAAATTTGTGGGCATTTGTTTTCAGCATCTTCCAGAGGCGCAAAAATGTGGAAATTAACTTTAATAATTTCTATTTATTTTTAAATATATGTAGAGAAAAGTTGGAATTGAAAATATTTACATATAGAAGGTTTTTCAAACTCGACAAATTAATAGAAGAACTTGAAAAAGATGCTTCTTTTCAATTTTAGTTGCGGTCAAATTAGATTGTAATCTATGGTTTAAAATTATTTTTACGACCTGATTTCAACTTTTTTGCTTTTAATGGACAATCCGATATAATCATACATTTTTGGTCTCTGAATAAAAGCTTAATTGATGTATCATTATTTATCCGAATAGTTATAAGTGGAGATAAGAACGAATGAAAATTGAGCTTTTGGACAATTTGGATAGGTACAGAGAAAAAATGGTGCTACCTCCTAAGATGTCCTATTTTTAGACGATATTGATCAGCTTAATTAAAGTAATATGTTTGGCTTTAGCAGCCAGGGACCGTTCCATTTCTAACTGAAATGTCAGTCTATTTTTAGCCATATTGCGGCATTAGTGACAGCTGGTATCAGCCTAAATTAAGCTTTTCTACCACAACATCTTGAGACAGATACACCAAAATTAGTAATGATGAATCCACTCTTTACAATAATTTTCCATTTTCGGTTGAAGATATTAGTTGTAGTAGTAGATAATAATTTGTAATAAAAAATATAATGAAGAAGTTGATGAAATAATAATTTAAGGTGGAATTAAATTGATAATATATCCTCTCTACAACTATACGGTATATATGAAAGTAGGCTAAATACACTTTAGAGAAAGGAGGCTTCCTCCCATTTAGTAATGAGCGAGACTGGTCTCGGTCTTGTACTCTTGGCCTTGGTCTTGCAAAAAAAGCAAGACCAAGACCGTGATCATCTGTTGGTTAGCAACACCAAGACCAGTACTGTGTATGCAAGAACAAAACCAATACCCTGTCCTGCAAGACCAAGACTTTTGCAAGTTGCAAGAGGCTTTCGAGCTCTTTCAAATTTCGCACTATATGATAATATCAAGGGATCGTTTGAAATAATATTTTATTCCTCTATTATTTTTTTTTTTAAATTTAATTTGTTTGCATATTACATTAAATTTAACATCTTGCGTAGAATTTAAACTAGCTTTATAAAATCGTGTTTCTGAGGTAAATGTATACGTAGATTTCTGAACTATGTAAAATCATTATCATGTTAAACGTAGCTATCATAAAATTAACATAAACATTTACTCGGGTTGGGTAGAGACTTTTTCCTAGGGTGCATTTGACAATGAAAAGGTACGTATCAATAATTAATTCGATTTTTAATTAGTAGATATTTGGTATCTTATTGGTAAATGTTGATTTTTATGTTTTCAAAAATTTCATATTTTTAGTTACCCAATACGGAAATCAAATTTGAAACAGTCTGAGATTATTCTACTGTTCTGTCTTGTTTATTATTATTTTTTAAATTTTACGCCTTGTTTAAAACTAAGTCTTGCAAGACCAAGACCAAGATAACACTTTAGTTTGCAAGACCAAGACCAAGACTCTATGCGCAAGAACAAGGCCAAGACTAAGACCATGCAAGTCTTGGCCTTGTTTTGCTCATCACTATGGTCAATGGTTTAAAAAAAATTACGACCTGGTATCAACTTCTTTGTTTTAAGTAGACCACCCGACGGCCCTATACATTTTTGATCTCTACATAAAAACCTAATAGATGCGTCATAATATATCCGTATAGTTATTAGTTTAGGAGGTAGAAACAAATGAAAATTGAGCTTCTGGACAATTTGGAGATAGGTACAGAGAGAAAATAGTGTTACCTCCTAAGATGTCCAATAATTCGACAATGTCAACATGCTTAATTTACAGTAATATGTTTGCCTTGGGCCAGGGACCTTTTCTCTTCTAACTGATATCAGCCTAAACTAGGCTTTTTTATCAAGCAAAACAAACAAACAAACATATATTAGCAAAACATTAAAACAAAATGCTATACAGTTTATACAAATTGCAATACCAGATAAACTTTCAACAATTGACTTTATCACAAAAGCTCTATGCATACATTTCTTTAACAAAGGTAGAAGTAATTCTCTTAAATTCCTTTAAGTTCTAACTATCCCTAATATATAGTGGCAGCGAATTATACATCAATACAACCCTTGATAAAACAACTGTTCCCTATCAAATCTAGGCAAAAATATATTACTAGTATCTCATAATATATATATGTGAATGTGAATTAACAAATATTGTTTTATTAGTTAAATATTTAGGTACCATATTGTGTAACATTTTAAAAATAAACATTGCATTTTGATTAACCAGTCTTTGATTTACGCTTATCAACCGCAATGATTGTAACATCACCTTATTATTGGTACACCTATTTATCCTCAAAATTGTCCTCATAGCTTTATTCTGTAGTTTCTGGAGGTTTAACTTACTATTTTCATTAACATAAATTTAAATTGTTAGACAGGAGTCAAAATGAGGAGCTATTATGGTTTTATACACTGTAAACCTAGATATGACAAATTCTGACTTATTCTTTTAAAATAATTAACTTTTTTACATATCTTATCACAGATATAGTTTACGTGTTTATTAAACTTTAACTCTCTCTCAATAATAATTCCCACATACTTAATTTGAGATATAAATTCTAATTTATCATTCAACATTTACTCTGGTTCTACAGCATGAAGTTTAAGACAAAATCAAATTAATTTGGTCTTTGTTGCATTCGCAAATAAAAAATAAACTATTACCTACCAGCCAATTTTCTAATGTTCGCAATGCACTTTGCATCATAATTCTAGCTTTTTATATAGTTTGCAATAACCGACAGTACAAGATCATCAGCGAAAACATTTGTCATAATATTACTAAGCATATAATCTATATCATGTATACACAATTTGCAGTAACCCAGAGCAGTTTCCTGCGAAACACGATACTGAACCTCACCCACTTTCACTCTTTGATATCGATCCTTCAGGAAGTCTTGAAACCATTGATTAGCCCTTCCCACTACACCCAATTTTTCAAGTTCTTTTTCTGAATTATGATCCTGTCGATCATCTTAACGGCCCTCTCAAAATCAACAAACACCGCCAACACCACTTTATTTTGTTCCAATACTTCTTTCCATTTTGTCATCACCAATTGGATCGCAGATTCACAGGAATATTTTTGTTTTCTAAAACCGGGCTGATTTTCAATCAATATATTTTTAAAATTCAAATGATTTATAAATTGTTTTTTACACAAAGTCCGAGGGCTTTTTCACAAAGTGATATTATATTTACTGGTCTATTACAATATCTTGAGAGAAACATACCAAATTTAGAAATAAATGCGTTAATAAATAAACAAAACTGAATGATAATAATTATTCCTCTCTTTTTCCTATTTTTGGTTTAAGATGTTAAAGTAATATAAGGCAATATTTTGTAATAAAAAATATATAGAAGAAAGTGATGAAATCAAAATTAAAGGTGGAATTGAATTGATACTACGTCCTCTCCACTACTAGGAGAAAGAAGGCTAAATACGCTTTGGAGGAAGAAGCCACCCATTATGTAATATTAAGTCATCACTAAGTTTTATTAGAAAGTCGGATCCGTGTTCATATTATATTTTTAGTGCATTTTTAGCTCTGCATCCAAATTGCGTCTTATACGATCGCAACTAGGCATCGTGCAATTTTGATCGGATTGCATGCATTTCCATAAAACTTTCACCAAAGATCCTAGACTTTTATGGAGGCATCAGATCTGACCTCTAGCTTTTTGCTTATTTTACTTTTATATTTTATGCGAAAACTGATGGGTATTGTATCTTTAGTAGAGTAGCAGTTCCGCAAGTTTACTGAAACTGAAACAATTTCTGGAAATCTATTTTTGAAGCTTTAAAGTAAGCACTTATCAAAAATAGGCTGTCAGATTAATATCTAACAACTATGTAAATATATCGAAAAAGAATCAATAATTTTTTGTGGCCAACTTTCCTAAAAAAATAACTTGAACTAACAATAATACTCATGCATGTCTATTGTGGATATACATGCAAGTCTGGAGTCTTTGCATTAAAATACCTTGATGTCATTGTTGGGATCGGCCTCATGCCTTCATACTTTTCGATATTTTTCCAAATCTGTCACCTTTTATTATATTTATAAGGTCTCTTCATCTTATAGGATTAGTGAATCCTTTGCACTCTTTTCCTAGACTTGCTAAGAAAACCCCCTTAAATTATTTTTTGGAAATATTAAATGATACAAAACAGCAGTTTTTGTAATTTCAAACAATTTAAATATTTATACTTCCTTGTATATCACATATCAAAACAAGGTACTGTGCCTCTTGCAAAATAATTAATGTTTGTTTTTCTATTTTGCATTCGACTAGACAAAGAAATAAGTAGTAGTCGCTTTACATGGTTTTTATATAAATTGTTTACACATTATGTTTAATTTTCTAAGTTTTATTTGAAATGTTTGTATTTTAGATACGCCGTAAAAGTAAACACGCTATGAGAGGCCTATTCGAATCAGGCCCTAGGCCCTAGCACATTTTCGGGCCACCGAATGACCTCATACCTTGACAATTTTTTCCCTTCGGTTTCGAGACAAAAATACTTGTAATGCTTTTTATTTAGGTTTAAATTAAGTTCTGCAATTAGTTTGAAAATTTCCATTAATTACAAAAAAATAGTTTTTAAAATGACTGGGAAGAAAGGAAAATGAATTACATAATGGTTAGCTTTGCTTAGACCCTAGATTGTAAAGATGAGCTTAGCTATTTAATATCCCTTTAATATTCCATATAAAAAATCATATGGAGAATTTTTTTATATTGCACGTGCTGGGTCCCATATGCCATTGGCCTATAGGCGTGACGTAATCGGGCTAATGGTAACAAATGCCCTGATGCTATATGAATATAATAGAATCTCGGCAAATGAGAATGAAATGTGGGGACGAATGTGTAAACCGATGTGACATTATAATCTGTGCGCATTGAAGAGCAAGCTAATCCAGGACGGCCGCGATTGCAACGACTCAAATGGCGCTTTTAAAAAGCTAGCCGCTATTATATTCGGATTGTGTATTTGGATCCATAGCACAGCTTATAGACGGTTAAATTTAAAATGAATTTTCGCTTCAAAATCCACGACAAATTCGTCCGAAGCTACGGCTATCGTCCTAAAAAAGTCCGGAAATTTCGGATTTTTCTACAATTTTGCCATTTAAAAATCGTTTTTAAACGGATTTTAGACGATAACAAAGCATATTTTAAATTAAACAAACTGTCAAAAGTATAATTGAGCTGCCCAGATGTTTAAAAAATATATTGAGTCTAGGCCCTCTTCTAAAATTTGCAAAATTTGATCAATACTTTCCCAAATCACAGGATGCCGCCCCAAGATGACTAGCTGGTAGTGAATAAGCTGTGTCCATAGGTTGATGTTATTCCTGGTGGCATTAGATTTTCGTGTCGAATTTGTGCAGTGAATTAATCCACTCCGTTTGAAGCTACCAGTAAATATTATTAAAGAATCCTAACTAATATTATAAATGCGAATAACTAATATTATAAATGCGAATGTGTTGTTTGTTTGTTTGTTTCTTACGCTTTCACGCATAAACTACTCAAACGATCATCATGAAATTTTGTACAGATAAATTTTCAAGCGTATATTAAAGAACATAAAATACTTTTAGATTTTACCAGCGGCTTCGCTCGCCTTGATTTTTACGGTTAGTTTTATTCCTATTTTTAATTTAGTTTTTGTTCCTTGCTCGGCTGTAGCGAGCGAAGGGCTATGCGTGAAGTGTAATATTCGACATTCTAATGTAAACGTTTCTAATGTAAACATTAAACAACGCAACGTCCTGTATATGTGTTGAATGAATTAATTAATGTGTTGTTTGTTTGTTTGTTTCTTACGCATTCAGGCATAAACTACTCAACCGGTCATCATGAAATTTTGTACAGATAGTGGCATGAGTATAGTAAAGAACATAGGATACCCTTGGATTTTACTTGCGGCTTCGCTCGCGTTGATTTTTACGGTTAGTTTTAGTCCTATTTTTTATATTCTTCAGGTTATATTTGCAAAAAGTTTTTTTCTTGGTTTTGGGCATGCCTTGGGTTAGTTTTGGTTAGTTTTTGTTAGTTGCGCCTCTGTAGAGAGTAATATTAGACATTCTAATGTAAACGTTACAAATGTAAACATTAAACAACGCACGTCAGGCCGTATATGTGACGGGAATGTGTTTTGCAGGCTGTCTGTAATCGTTAGTGTAAAACGTGTTCTTTCTAACGCCAGAATATAGGCAATCAATTCCAAATAAGTGGTTGCCTGTATTCAGGCGTCACGCGGCCTAAGGTGGCATTAGATTTTCATGTCGATGGATGTCGATATAGGATATGTTTACACATCAGTGCCTCGAGTACTAGCAGACTCGCTCAATTTTTAATAACATTTGAGATCAACTAATTTGCAAACAACCTTAATTGAACCATCATTTTTATTTGATATGACGATATGAAGATAAACAATTTTAACAACTTTTAAAATTATTTTTAATTCTTGGTAAAATTAATCTCAGAAGGTAATAAATTGACTCAAACAGAAGTAACAGCATTAAGGTCAATTAAATCAAGATATAATTCTTCACATTCGGTTTCTTCATCCACACTTTTTTGAATGGGTTTGGCATATTTTAAGAAATCAAGTAATTATTCAGAGTCGCTTGTCTCGTAACTTCCATGCTTTGGCTTTATGCTAAAAAATAAGTTTTCTAATAGATCTAACACAAAGTAGTTCCCTCATTCCGGGGACTAAAGTGGCACTTTTAATCCCTAAGGATTAAAAGTAAAATTATTGAATTTTGAATTAAAATTGCCTACATTACAGAATAACCTTTCAAGGAAAAGCAAAGCAAAAATAATGCCGTACCACTGAACATTAACTATAGTTAATGCTCGGGGGCGGTACTCTGCATGTATATGTAAGTAAATAAAATCGATGGTCCAGTCCTTCAAAGGCGGGTTTGAGTTAAGTAAATTTCTGCATCTCTCGATGTAGCAACGGATAGTAGAGGGAATGATTGTATGATTTCACCAATTCGAGTCTCTTGATTTCAATGATTTTTTATGCGGTTACTTAATTAAATAACTATAGTTTATTAAATAACTATAGGAAGTTAGAAAAATTACGGAGTTTTATGTTTGCAACTTTTATTTTGGAAAAAATAATATAACTTTGCCTCAAATTATAAACCTTATTATTTATTCCCAACCAACTTTATAGCTTAATACTGAAGGTAAAGAATATAATATTAAAATATAACTATAAAATAACTAAGTAATCAATTTATACAATAATTTTATAAAGTTACATAAATAAACAAAACTGCAAACGTGTATAATAATTGTAATATATTTTGAAGCTGATCAATTGACAAATATCAGTGCTAAATGATTTGATGCATACACATAACACATTTTATGACATTTGTTAGATTATCATACATTTGCGTACCTCGTTATCGTTCTACAACAAAGATTTCATAGAAAAAATATTTTATACTTCATTTGTGTGTACAATAGTCAGCTTGCACCATACTGTGTGTGTAAATAATTTACATGTTCTGAAATATTTTTCCTGGCAAAAAGCAGCATTGTTTAAACACAGTCATGTAAACGAAGAATGTTGAGCTCCTCTTTTAAGATGCCAAGTGATACTTATTTTTAGTAAAAATAATTTTAAAATATCTGCTGTTTCCTTTGTCGTAATAAAATGTGAATCCTATGAATATAATAGAAATTTTTAATAGTCAGATACAAGATCCAATTTAATAAATTTACAATCACAAAATACGCATAAACTCATACAATTACAGGCCAATGAGAAATATTAGAAGCATTATCAATACTAATCCAATTACCAGAATAGATGCACTCAGCAAAATCTGCAAAATAATTAAATATATAAATATATGTATGTCTAGAAATAAATCTGGAGAATGATGCCTTACAATATTAGAGGATTAGTACAACAACTGGAGTTTTAGTTCCGTATCGGTTAAGATTCCATGCAAAGGTGATTCTCAGAGCTCCTCTTTCCTCCACTCGATCATATAATTTCAATTTCTTGACAAATCAGTTTTACAAAATGGATTATCGTTGCCAGTACACAAGAAGTGCATTTGCCCAAATCAAAAAATATATAATATCAAATTAAATATACAGGCTGTAACAAATTCGAGGGTGAACATTGGGATCTCGAAAACTGTAAGCGATACGAAAATGTTTAAATTGGGGCAAAGTTGCGCATTTTGCGACGCAATACAATGCCTTTCAGAAATTGAAGAAATTTCTAATACTACCGGAGAAATCCGGAAAAACCGGAATTTTGAAAATTGTTTTTTATTTTTTTTTTACTTTATTTGAAAAGATATGGCGAAATAAATGTCACATCATCACAGCTACTTTTTCGCCTCTACAAAATAACGATACTAATTTTACGATCCGACGTTTCGTCTCTGAGCAACCATCATCAACTTTGTTTTTTTAAATAGTAGTTAATGTTTGTTTTATACTTAAAAAATTCTAAGATTAATTCTAAATCCAACGATATATCACACTTAATATTTATTTCACGTTTGGAACGGAAAAAAATCATCATAAATGCTAGTTGATGATGGAATACGTTGTCTTGTAGTGTCAGTGATTAGATTAAAATTATTTATTAGGCTATCGAAAATATTTTTTTTTAACGAACAAAACTAATTTATTTATCATTATGACATAATATAATAACAATAAAATAATAACATAATGTCATAGTATCATAATACATAGGATATTTTATATTAATTTAGTCAATGTGTTCAAAAAGACTACCATTTTGTTGAATGCATAAATTCAGCTTTTGAAAAATATTGACCGTATTGTACGTAATATGATACTATGATATTATGTTATTATTTTATTATTATTATGTTATGTTATTATGATAAGTAAATTCGTTTTGTTCTTTAAAAAAAATGGATTTCATCATCAATTAACTTTAATGAATAAATATTAAGTGTGATATATCGTTGGATTTAGAATTAAAATTAAAGTTTGTTAAGAGTAAAACAAAAATTACCGACTATTTAAGAAAACAAAGTTGATGATGGTTGCTCAGAGATGAAACGTCAGATCGTAAATTTAATAATGCCATTTTGTAGAGAGAAAAAAGTATCTGTAATGATGTGACATTTATTTCGAAATATCTTTTCAAATAATGTCGGAAAAAAATAAAAACTAATTTTAAAAAATTTCGGATTTTACCGGATTTCTCCGGCAGTATTCGAAATTTCCTCAATTTCAACTTTGCCCCAATTTAACCATTTTCGTATCTCTTACAGTTTCCGAGATCCCAATGGTCACCCTCGAATTCGTTACAGCCTGTAGATAAAAAGATCCCAACTGATTTTGTTGACGGCAACTCAGACGAATGGAGTGACAGCGATGGTAATTCGCTGTCAGAGTTTGTCAATAAGCGTCCTCGTATTGAGAAAAAAATCCTAAAGGGGAGAAGAGTGAGTCAGTATATAATTTATTGCATGACGCTAATGAGCATCTAGAAAATATGTAAGAACGTTTGCAAAACTGCAATCCTGCTTAAAATTTTAAAATTATTTGACATTAATGTGTTTCAACTCATGATAGAACAAACAATTCTTTACTCTCGATAAGAAAACAACCATAAATAACTTCTTACCACAGAAAAAACGAAAGCTTCCATCTGAATTTTACTACTAGGTGGTTACTACAAATAGCCACAACAAAGGATGCATTAGTCTCTAGGCGAAGATTTAGGTGTCGAAATAATTATAAGATTTCAATCGCGTAATAGATTTCTGGAAGTAAAGAGGTAACTGCATTTATTAGATAATTATCAAATTCATAAAATTACGAGATATTCAAAACACGACCTCTTTGACATCTGAGCATGGACGAAGCAACGGCAGAATATTTTCAGCACCTCCCTAATAAACAAATTTTTCGCGAATGCGGACTCAAGGACTTGACCCTGAGCAGTCCTAGCGAATGTTGTCATAGTATTTGAAACCTGAAAACCAATGAGGAAAGGGAAAAATCGCTTGGCCTTGGTGCTAATGTTCATATTTTGTTACTAGAACATTTAGAAAATTAAGCTTACCACATAGTCTACTACTCCAAGATTTTTACGACAGTTAATATCATAATTAAATGATAAGATACACGTTAAGAAAAGAAGATATTTTATTTATCTTGTTAATTATATACGACTTGTCGATAAACTATTATTTTATTTGTGTTAGACATGTGGTAAACAACAATTATAAAATGTATAACTCCAAATGGCAAAGCGCATATCGACCCCAGACTTTACTGTACTCAATTGAGTACAATAATTGAATAATGAATAAGTTGAGTTATTGGCTTAGTTTCAAAAATGGAGCAACACCTTCATGAGATATCTCCCATAATATTTAATGGTCGTAAAACTTTTCATAATGAGCCGCTATCAAGGTTTATCAACAAGCACCCTCACGTTGAAGAAATATCCTGAATGAGAGAAGAGTGAGGCAGTCTCTAATTTCTCGTATGACACTGTAACCCTTCCCAAATTTTTAGGGAACTATTTGATATCAATGTATTTCAACTCATGAATCAGTGTAAATTCGTACTAGAATATTCACTACAAGGCAGTGTTTAAATATTGGCTTACTTTCTCAAAAACAGATTAAAATCAAATTGTTTATCAAATAATGACTTAAAAATTAAACTTTTATTATAACTGGTAATATATATTTCTAAATACAATACCTTATTTTGCCAATGCCTATTTTCAACACATTGACTGTAGCCCATATGAGTGAAGCAAACCGAATTATATAGAGGGATCCATAATTCCGGCAAAAGCCTTCCGAGATATTTATCCACAAGCTTTCTTAACCTAAATGTTGGCCTAGTGACCAGATCTCTCATTTCCGTATAATTATACATAGCAAGATCACAAATAGCATAAGCATCTTTTTGTCTTCTGTCGGTAAATAACTTGATCGTGTTGGATATATTGTCCTGTGTTTCATTTAGGATGTTGTTTAATAGAGTGCAATCTTCAAATCCAGCATTCATACCTAAGCAAATTAATATACTATAACAGATTAAAGTTTTAACGGCAGAAGTGTTCAATTAATGCTATTAAAGTTGCTTCGCTAGCAGTTTTTTTTAACGAAAGTATGTACGAGTCAGATGTGTCTGATGTTAAACCAAGCGTCACCTAAAATTGTTGACGTTAACAACAAAAGAGAAAAAAATATGCCAGGTTTGAAAGAATCTCTTATTGGCAGAAAAATATGTTTTTCTTCAAACGTCAGTAAATCCGGCATTACTCGACTGTATAGGCGGCCGTGAAGTTTCGTTTTTTCCGCCGGAGCTTTACTTTTCACTTTTCCGCCGCCGGAGGTAAAAGTGTTGTCATAGCAACATAGATACAATACAAACAAACAACAAAATAAGCGTCAACAACTCAAGAGTTATTAAACTAAAATTTGTATTTATCACTCAATTTGTGACTGCATTTCTAAAAATCACTAATTTAGGAACAAATTGGTTATTATTTAATCGAACTTACTCAATAACTGCTTATCAATACGGAATTAAAATGCAGTCGAAGACGCAATTTTAAAAATATAATTATTGTTGACGGTGTCCACTGACAGCTTTATGTTACATTACTATAGCAACAATCTGAGCCTATTCACCGACACCGCACCGGTCTAAGCCGCCTTGCGAACCCACTTATCTTTAATAATAATTATTATTACTATTAAAAAGAGACGTTTTTGCATTAATTTGTCGACATTTGAAGAAAAAACAACATATTTTATTTGGAGGAAAAGTTACTTTTCATGGCTTGCTCTCTATTACCAGCCTCACTCCGTTCGGCTGTTAAACACGAGCGCGCCATGAAAAGTATTACTTTTCCTCCATATAAAATAATATACTATTTAATTTGAGCTTGTGCATTTATCTATCATGCTATATTACCTGTTAGGGGTTAAAACCACTGTAGGGAATTCCTGAAACTAATTAGCACTTGAAAATCGACTTGATTATTGAAAAGATTTCTTTATAGTCAACGATTTTTCTTAACTCTGACAATTAAACACACGCAATTATCAATAGATTTATAGGATTTATGGTTATTCACAAGGTACTTGCTTTTTTTTAAATTCAATAACCTAATAAACCTAGGAGTTCGGAATATCTGCAATGCTCAAATAATTTCCTAAGCCTTCTCCTACGAATTTCTATACGCCCGGCCCTAACGCTATTGAAGCCGAGACTAATTGCATGAATCACTAAGTTTATTTCTACAGTCAGAAGAGCGCTTGAAGTAAAGCCATTTCAAATTGAATTTCATTCCGACTGAAAATGACTAGATAAACACTTGAGAGTAACATTCCGTAACATACTTGAGTCATTTAATCATTTAATCTTATTCAACTTATTAAACTTGTTAAAGATCCAACACGCATAAATTTAAATCCTAGCACTAGTACCCTTCTCGATGTTATTATATCCAGTAATAGTCTTACCCCAAAATCCACCAACGTAGTACCAATTTCTGAAACATTGTCAGATCATTGCTTAGTTTATTCAATTTTTAATTTAGTTATTAATAGTAAGAAAAAGTGTGTAGAATTTCGAAATTATAGTGACATAAATCAAGACTTATTACATATAGAAGGAGCAAGTTTGCCATGGCATCAAATATATAATACAAACAGTGTCAATTTAAAACTAAAAATGTTTAATTCTAATATTTTATATTTAATTAATAAGCACGCGCCGTTTCAAAGAAAAAAAATGGTAAAAAAACCGTATACACCTTGGATAACTCCAAATATTAAATTGTTAATAAAACTACGTGATAAAGCTAACAATAATTACATTAAAAAAAGAACAGAAACTAGTCACCAGTACTACCGAGAGCTACGAAATTATACCAAGCATGCCATCTCGCGAGAAAAAAATGCGTTTTTTAAATCAATGTCAGGTAAAAAAGGTAAAGAATTTTGGACTACCGCAAAAAAATTAAATATTACCTATGACTCAAAATCTGAAATTTTAGCAGATGTAACTAAGATTAATAATTATTTCTCGAGCTGTAGTAAACAACCTGATACAACATCTGTTGACAA